>JAUZST010005350.1:0-15642 GCA_034779995.1 Parotocinclus haroldoi | reverse complement strand
GCTGGTGCTTAAATAACGAGAGCCTCAGGTGTTCGTCGTCACGCCATCAATTCGGTGCTGCATATAAACCGGCTCACCGATTGCTCTGTAACGGCAGTCGGTGAGGACGGTGGCTTGCACGGGAGCGCGAGGTAGGTCTCCTAACACAGTACAGTATAAGAAATTTTTCTTTAAGTGAGTCACAACTGTTACAGTCTTAAAATGTACTATTCATGCAACTGTGGCTTAAGTGCCTTCTTACGTTAAGGCCCAAATTGGCAGTGCTGAGGCTTGAATCCTGGCTCTTTTGGTCCACAATGCATATTGCTGAACTGCTGTCACACAGTAATGAGCAAAGACATATAAGGTAGTGAGCCATGCCTTCTCATCAAACGTCAGTGTTTGACCTCAGTTTTTTTTTTACGAAATGGGTACAAATTCCTACAGACTCCAAAATCTTGAATCGTGAATTTACCTGAAAAAAGGGTGTGTTGTCTACATACAGGCCATATAGTGTAGATCGTGAGCTTGAATCTCAGAAACACCACAGATCTTTCATTGTTAGACTGCTTTTTTTTTCAATTTCCGATATGCAGTCCCAGTATGTTTAGCTATCGTACACTCTTACTTGAGTTGCTGTTCAAAATGAGGCGCTGTTTGACTTCTCCTATGCCAAAAGAAATGTTAGGTTAGCCCTCACCCTCCTGGTATCATGAGATAAGCGAGACCTAAGAGCACCTGCTGCCACTCAGATTTAAACCTGCACTTGTAGGGTTTTATTATCAACGACTGGCCTTGCTGAGATTTAGGAATTTTCTGACTGGTCCCCTTGGATTTGCAGGTCCAGCGGCTCAGGGCAGTCCCTTGCTGGCTGCATTACCGGTGCAGACTAGGCCGCTGCAGACGCCACTGGAACTGAAGAACTTCTTACCCATCAGGCTCAACGGTTCCAATCCACTCAGCCTCTTCCCCAACTTCAATACTGTGAGTTTGTTACATAGTACCAGTTGAATGTACATAGTAAGTTTATTTTCATGCGATAGAGAGTTTATCATATTAGTTTGCATTGTTGGACTGGTTTTGGAAAACAGGCCATTCCTATGTACGTTGGATGTACATTACGTTACAATGTCCAATAAAGTTTTTCTTTTTTAAATCTCTGTCATATGTAGACACCTGAAGACACTGAAGACAGTGTTTGCAAGAAAAGTTTGCAAGCCTTTAGGAATTAATAGTATGCACCACTTAACAACTGCACTACGTTCTGTGTAACAGTCCATTAATCGAAATTGTTGTTGACTGGACATTACGATAGTCACACAGCCTTTTTAAATATAGAGGGTATTTTCACAATAAAGCTGGAGTGATGTAAATGCAACAGAGATACTGCTGAAAAGGAAAGAGCACTACCAGCTACACTGCATCTCAAGTCCAAGAATAGCACTCCCTCCAGGAAATACACAACACTGTGTGTTACAAGCACACATTAATGATCACACACACTGCAGAACCAAATACTATGTGCACGATGGGATATAAACATGAATAAACATGCTAACTGGCTGCACACAAACAAGACGGAATTAGTTTAACTGAATAAACATTTCTTTCCAGAACAGGCAAAGCAGAATCCACTTTTTTAAACACGTTCAGTATTTAAGTAGGTAAATCCAGCACAGCACTATTCCTAGCAAGTCATAGCCGTAAAATAACCGGTGCGCGGCACTTCTAGTTATATGTAGGGGAAGCCGACAAGGTGCTTGCAGCCTGGTTGAAATGTACGTAAATCAGTATGAATACTATTTCAATAGAAAAATATGTAAACAAACATCAAAATATGACAAATAATATTTATGCATAAAACTAATCTAATAAAATGTATTATAATTGTGAAGGCCTCAGTTGTTAAAATGAACAGATGTTGATCGGGTGGTCATTATATGCGTCTAGCTGTAACAGTCCTGGTTACAGTGCTGGGAACAGTCCTTCCTGAGGACCTGTGGAGGTTGGCCCCTTATCACGGAATAGGTGATATTTGGCATTTCCATTTCCAATAAACCCTAAATCAGACCACCTGGAGTATCAAGTACAGGAAAAACAGCAACCATTTAACCTACAATTGTCTGTTAGCGATATTTGCTGCTTTCCACGAGTAAACATGCATGATAACAGAAACTGTAACTTTCATTTGAGAAAGCAAAAGAGCCAAAACACTTCCTTTATATTACTGGTGTTGGGTGTAGATATAGCATCAGTTAGCTATGGTAAATCACTGTTCACAAAAAAACTAGGGCATATTTTAGAATGGGATATTTAATTTTGAAGTCTGTGTGTGCGTGTTGGGGAGGGGGTGCTCTACTCTTACTTATCACTCACATATTGTTCTATTTTTGGCAATGATTCACTGATTTTTACTGAACCCACATGTGTTGTCAGTAAAGCCAGATCTCGGCGTCTTGCATTTGCTTCATCCTATACATGTCACTGGAGCTACGTGGCTAACGTTGCTAATGAGTAATGGAGTGTGTGACAGTTATATCATCACTGTAATCATCATTCAAGCTATTACAGTGTAATGTAGGACTAAACAGGGCCGACCCCTAAAATCAACCTGGAAGGCGTAGTTTTGGCAAAGCCAACCAGGACCTGGTAGTCATCTTTCAAACCTTCATCTAGTTCAATAGAAGAAAAAAAACTTTATCAAACCTGGTACTTTGCTATCAAACTGAATACGATAGCAGGGTGAGGATTATGCATTATGCAGATCCGGATAACATGCAGGTATAGACCGTTTAATGACAGCCTTGCATTGCATGTCAAACACTAACTGGACATTACAATAGACAGATAGTGAACATGGCACTGAACACGGGACACGGGTTCGACGCGTGCCCTGGATGTGAGAAGAAATTAAAACTTTTTTAGAAAGATTGGTGATCTTCATTTAAATTTGTCCCCAATAAGGCAATGTCTTACTAAATTCTGTGACCAATGGGTAACACACACTGGCACGTACAGTATTGTGATGTTGTCATGAAGTCACTGTTCAGTCATTGTGTTCCCAGAGCAAGCATTACTTGAAAAGTCCATTCCTATGTGTTTAAGCTTGCACTGTGCAATTTCTGGTATTTGTGTGCCAAACGCAAGCAAGCAAAGTCCTTGTAGACCTCCTCACACAGAGGAAGAGAGGATGGGTAGCTTAAACATTTATCCTTGTATATTAAATCACACACGTAAGAGTACCACGTAGGTAATTCATCGAAAGTGAGCTTGGCTTAGGGCTAATCCAGTGCAGTTCAAATCAAATGACTAGTCAAGCTTATATCCTATTGAAGCAGGGAACCTTGACATTCAGTTGTGACAGTGTTCTAAATCACGAGTACACCACTAGAGACCCACCAGTGAGTGCACCCAGCCTTACTGGGTGCTGCACAGATAGAATTGGCCATGTCTGGGTGATGGAAGGCAAGTCAGTAGTTCATCATGGCTTTTAGCAGACGCCCTTATCCAGAGTGACTTACAGTTCATACAGTCTTACTATCCAAGCAATTGTGGTTTAAGGGCCTTGATCAGACCCATCTGTGGTAGCTTGGCAGAGGTGGGATTTAAACCCTGGACGTTCTGGTCCATAGTCCAGTACCTTAACCGTACGGCCATTGTTGGTCGGTCCATGAGTTTGGACAAATACTCACCTTATGATGAAAATAAATGACAGATGTTGTGACAGTAAGGACTTGGAGCAGAAAATTGGGAAACATTTAAAAAAGAACACTAAGGCTGTGATCACATACCAGACTGAACTGGCACAAATCTGATCTGTTATTACTGTAAAGCTGCTTTGAGACAATGCTACATTGTAAAAAGTGCTATATAACTAAAATTGAAATTGAAATTGAAATTGATCTATTGCCTTAATGTGAATCAGAAATATCTGATATTTTATAGAGACTGTTTTTCAGACACGCAAATCTGATCTTTCTTATGTGGTCTTAGATCAGAAACATATCTGATACGTGGCCATGTGGCCTGAACGCTGAGATCGGAATTCATGTGGCCTGTGTCATTCCAAATAGGTATATATGACCGCTGAGGAGAAGGAGAATTTGAAAACATGCCTCATAAACATTAGGGGTGATGTTTAAGGGGTGCAAACACATTTGAAAACACATTTTCGAGGCCACAGGAGGATGTGACTGCAGTTTCAAAAAAGCTTTACAAAGTACAAAAATACAAGGACTCAAATGAAAGAAATGGCTCTGGCTAAATAACATGTCGACTTAACATGACCGTTAAAGAAGTGCCTGTTACTGTTGACTCCATTTAGATTTCTCCCCCTGTGCATGGCTGGTCAACCATGGCTCATTTGCACATGTACATCATTTTTGGAGCGTGAACTGTTTATATGAGTGTCAGATATAGGTCACATTAAAAAAGATAGTGTCTAAAAATATTGGATATAGTGAGAATATTGGATTTGGGTGACTTTTCTCCTTGGGTGACTTAGATGGTAAATGCAAGAATTAAACCAAGTTATTGAGTAAGAATTACAAAAAAAAACAAAGTAAATATTAACAGATAAAATATTGAACAATCTCCAGACCTCGAAAGTTTGCATGTCCTCTTCATGTCTCTGTGAGTTGACGCTAGATATGTTCAATAAACATTCCAAAGATATTTTAGGTTAATGGGTTGCTCTAAATTTCCAGTGTTTATGGCTGATATTGGTATTGCCTTGCTCCTGCCAGGAATAGCTGTTGATGTAATATTAAACAATTCAGCTATTTCACATCTTCTGGACGTTTTTGAGTGTTTATTAAAATAAAACACATTATGTCTTTTTTCTTTCTCTATCTCACCTTTTGTGTATCAGATGGACCCTGTGCAAAAGGCTGTTATTAACCACACTTTTGGAGTTCCTCTAAAGAAAAAGCAGGTGATCTCCTGCAATATCTGCCATCTACGATTCAACTCCACGGTTAGTAGCAGAAATCTGCTTTCTTTGTTACTCCTCATACATGCACATATATACCTCTATGGTCACGGCTGTTTTCAGATTTAGCCACACTTACACTGAGTGGGCTGATAAGTAAGCTAGAACTTACGAGTATCCAGTCGATTTCGGTTAATGGGACCACGATGGTTTTGGTCCTAATAACCGGCTGGTCCGATAAACGAACATGCCCTATGTTACAAGATGGGACGTTCTATATAACATATTAAATGTTTATTAAACCTTTATTGTGCGATTTACACGTATAGGGAACGTACAAACAAGAACTACTCTTGCTTATTAACTTTGTTAATTGAAAAATACATTTGCAACCAAGTTTTTCGAAACGATCTACAACACAATGTATAAATACTCAGCATGCAAAGCATAATACTGTAAAAAACAAGTTCTTACTCAATTCCAGTCAACGTTTGAAAAACCTATCCAGTCTTCTCTTGATGGACTGCGCTTGAACAAAATCAAGAAAGTGGTGGGCGTGGTCACCTCCCGCTGGTTTTTCTTGTCAACACAATTTTTCGGATTTCCTGACCTTTGATAAAAGCATAAATTCTCCCTGGGATCCCAAAAATCCTCCCATATCTCGCTGATCCGCTTTGTATCCGCTCTAAGTGACTCTGACTTGTGGCTACTTTTTCTTATTCGCTCTCACTTTCTCTATTAAGCAGAATTTTGGTCCAAATAAGCGAATAACATTACATGTATATAATAGGATTTGTTTTCGTACTTTAAGATTCAGTCCGAATAAGCGGCCGGTCCCATTAACCGGTGGTCCAATTAACCGGATTCGACTGTATTCGTTTCTGTAGGTACTTTTATTAGATTTATTAGAATGTGCAAGCTGCGTGTTGTTAAATCTTACAGTGATGCCATACTGTTAAAAGTGCAGTGACTTTTTAGATTTAGAAACCTGCTGTCACAGAATGTTGAACAAAGCCGCAAAGGACCACACATGAAATCCTTTACAACTCCAGTAGTTCTCTATGTGGCTAATACATTTCGGGAGATTTCGGACGCCTTACGTCGAACCACAAAATGACGTCTTTATCAAGAGCGACTTACAACTGATACAATTTTCCATTTTATAATCGAAACCATTGTGGGTTAAGGGTGTTGCTCAAAGGCCCGGCAGTGGCAGCTTGGCAGTGCTGGAGTTTGAACCCTGGACCTCCTGGTTCAAAGTCCAGTACCTTAATCGCTGTGCCTCCAGTCCATTATCGGTGTGGACATATCAATGTGTTTGTGTGTGTTTTAGAGCACCTAAACTTTAAATGCTCTTAGGAATTAGGAATAAAATGAATAATACGGAAAAATGAGCACGTTGTTCTTTTGTAGCAGCAGGATTGTAAATGGCTTGTATTTTAATCCTTAAAGACTGATTAAGTAATATTAACAGAACGTTTCACATATAACTGGTCAGTCCAGATGTTTGACGTCTGACTTTTGATTATTTGCAAACAGGACTTCTGTACTACTTTAAATTGAATACATTTGAGCTGACCCAAATTCTGTGTTACTGAATGAATTCTGTAATTACTAAATGAACCTTAGAAGCGTATTTAAAAAATAAATTTGGCAAAGTAAAAAAAAAAAAATCCTTTATTGAGCTGATGTAATACACCGTCCATGGATATTTATTATTATAAAAGCGACATTTTTGTAGAGGGCCAGCCAGTGAAGAGGAAGAAGGGCCCAGCTCCCAAGATGCTGGGAAACGAAGTGTGTAGCGTTTGCGGGGACAAAGCTTCTGGCTTCCACTACAACGTCCTGAGCTGTGAGGGCTGCAAGGGCTTCTTCAGACGGAGCGTGATCAAGGGAGCGCAGTATGCCTGCAAGAACTCTGGCCGCTGCGAGATGGACATGTACATGCGGCGCAAGTGCCAGCAGTGCCGGCTCCGCAAGTGTCGAGAGGCTGGCATGTTGGAACAGTGTAAGTGGAATGTACACACACACACACACACACACACACACACACACACACACACACGTTATGATATCATATCATAAGTCCCCAAAGTGGCCCTTGAGTGACTCTGCACCCTTTATTATGAAAATGATTCTATAGATCGGCCTCCGTGTTCCATCTGATGCATTAGGATATAATAATAATATTATATTTATTTATGGTTTTTTTGTTTGTTTTGTTAACAGGCGTGCTTTCAGAGGAGCAGATTCGGTTAAAGAAGATGAAGAAACAGCATGAGGACGAGGCATCTCGTAGCTCAACAGCGGCAGCTCCCAGCCCAGCTCTTGACGTTCCACCTCTGGCTCCAGAACAGCAGGAAATGATCGAGAAGTTAGTAGCCATGCAGAAACAATGCAACAAGCGGTCCTTCATCGACCGGCGCAAAGTCACTGTAAGTGGACCCAGGCTTACATACAGGAGTCTCGTTTTAAATAAAATGCATTTTGGTGATAGTTTGTATTTACAAGGCACTTCTATCGTAATGAGTAACACTCATTTTCTCAGGTGCACCTGCCGGATTTGGCCTAACTCTCTCTGAATCTCACTCATCTTTCGAGCTGATTTGAGATTAGAATTCAAATTATTATTATTGAGAAATCAGCGAGTGTGTCAGTACACATTACAGGATGCAGCACTTTGGTTCACCGATAAAGGAGACGTCTTCCGTCCTAAAATCGCGTGTAAGATGCAAGCACTGAGCATCAACACAGCGGTGTGTGAGGGAGTGAAAACTCTGAAGAACACTGAAGACGTAATTTTAAATTGATAGTAGAAATTGGACAGCGATTTTCATTTGTTCCTGTGCTGGACTGTATTTTGAATTGTCTTTCTTCAGAAAGGTTTCGTCAAATTGTTTTCTTTATGGTGAACCTTAAAAACCATTTATTAAGGATTTTTATTTGATTAAATTGTATTCATCCGTTTGAACCTCTCTTTCTAGCCATTTGTTTTAATTGCAGGGGACTGAATATTTTTCATTTATATTATATAAATATTTATTTATTTATATTTAATCATTTCAGGCATCAGTAATATTTATTATTATTTTAGTTGATTATTGTTATTGATATATGCATTATGTTTTTAAAATGATTGTTATTTATTATTGAAATATTATTTATATTATTTTTTTTATTATTATGTAGTTGAACTCGGTATACACAAACTTTTGTTATTAGTTTAAGCAATGTTTTTGTGCATCACTACTATTGATTAGTCCATTAGTATGCATTTCGGGTTTCATTAAAAAAAAAAAAAACAGCCCTTAAATTCAAGTTTGAAGCTTTCCCACAGCAACTACACAAGGTACAGACAAACCTAGAACAGCTGATTTGTTCTAACACAGTTCAATTAGTTACTGGAGATGAAAACATAGGATTATTTTAGGTATTTGACGGGTTCACTTTGCTTAAGTAAATGTTCCTCATAAGAAACAAACTAATGACTAAAACCACTCATGCTTGATTATTTGACTCAGCCATGGCCACAAAGTCAGGACCCCATGAACCGGGAGGTCCGACAGCAGCGTTTTGCTCACTTTACTGAGCTGGCCATCATGTCAGTGCAGGAGATTGTGGACTTTGCCAAACAGCTGCCTGGCTTCCTGGAGCTCACCCGTGAGGACCAGATCGCCCTGCTCAAGACTTCTACTATAGAGGTCAGTGTGTTTTTTAGGAATTATTTTGGAATCATGCATTTCAGTGTCAGCTGTCTGTTATGCACAGATGAAAACATGGTACTGATTGTTAGGTTGGAGCTTTCTGCCCCCCAGTGGCAGTAAATAGCAATAGCATTGTACAATCTCTGTTGCGTTGCTTTTGTGTTTTGCAATAATCTATTTTGTGTACACTTTTAAAAAATGTAGATCATGCTGCTAGAGACGTCACGGCGCTACAACCCAGCAATAGAGAGCATAACTTTCCTCACTCCAGACTTCAGCTACAATAAGGATGACTTTGCTAAAGCAGGTGTGGTGTTATTTTGTATTGTTGTTGATAAGTTGTTTCCTATATATATATAATTTATGCCAGTGGCCAGTTTAGATGGGGGTGTTGTGGGTGGATTTGGGCTTGTTGATTACATTTAGACCTCGATGTTTCAGTAAAATGATTGTAGGTTTTCAGATTTGTTTCCTTTCGTCTTTCAGCACGATGATAATGCACAATTTCACATCCATACAAGCATTATACAGGGTGAGTCAAAAGACACAGGACACCCTTTTATTCCGGACACAAAAGGGAAAATGACATCTGAATACCCCAGCAATGAATGATGGGTGCCTATTCTTTAGGGAATGTCTGGAACATGGCGGCCATCTTATAAGCCGACATACTGGATTAAGGCTAAGTTTTTCCAATAGGAAAGTGGTCATGTAGCGTATCAAAGAACACCAGATTTGTCTCAGACCTCGATTGATACAATCCGATTTGTAATATATCCTGAGAATCAAAAGTTATCAAAACAAAGTTCAAAACTTTTGTTGTTCATCACAGGTAACTGAAAATGGAATTGATGTCTTGAGAGCGCAGCTGCCGTATCATAATAATAGACTTCAACAAGCGACAGCTAGAAAGACGCGTATTTCACGCAGCACTGTTACATCCCTCATAGCCAAATTCAGAGAAACTGGGAATGTAGACGAAAAGCCACGTAGTGAAGAAGCGCTACCGACCAAGAAACCTCAACAATGGTTTTGGCAGCCTCTGGGAAAAGTTTACGATTCAGCATGCGATGTGTCCTGAGAGTTTTGACTCACCCCGTATATCAAGTCTGATGGAAACCTCAAAGGTCTCCAAGTTCATCGTTTACAGAAATATGAGAACGGTGACAAAGCCAAACCTTATAATCCTTTCTGAGCTAGCGGATTCGTTTCTGCAGTCTTTCTTCAAAACCTAATGGAGCACCTTCTCAGGAGAGTGGAGGGTCTAACAGCAGCAAATGTAGGACTGACAATTTTAAGCATGACTGTGATGCCACTGTAGAGTAAATCTGTAAAATCTTGAGTTTTTTATTAGCATTTTTTTTTAAAGTTTATCTAATGTGTTAGCCCAACACTGACTGACTGTTGTCCTATAAAGAGGAACGCCTAGGCCTGCGTGCTATGTTATCCGGTACTAAGCACCGGATCCCCTGCGTTCCTGCCATGGAAAAAAAAATTAGCATTTGTAATTAGGAACATCGTTCAGTCTGTCACTTTAAAAATGCTTCGCCCCCAATTCAGCTGCATTTGATATTGATCATGATCTTGCAGTCAGTACCCTGTCCTTAAGTGTCCCCTGTAACACCTGGCTCTCTTACAGGGCTGCAGATTGAGTTCATCAACCCCATCTTCGAGTTCTCTAAGGGCATGAATGACCTGCACCTGGACGAGGCAGAATACGCGCTGCTTATCGCCATCAACATCTTCTCAGCAGGTCGGTCTCCCACGCAGAGCAGGGTTTGCACACATGCAGCTCGCACAGCAGAACAGCTGCTACGATTCAGCAGATTAGGGACTCAACCCTGGCAAGAATGGTCAAACCATAAATTAGTGAATTGTTTTATAAAGAACTGTCCCTTTTTAAAACAGATTGTGTCTAACAGCATGTCTGTGGGTGTTTACTGACCTTACACTTTGTTCAACTAAGCAGACTAGAATAATAATAACAACAATAATACATTGTATTTGTAATGCACTCTACAGTTCAAAGAAATCTCAGTGCTACATTAAGCACCACGCTGCTAATAAAGATGACTCATGCATTACGAATGGCACAAACAATCCATCTGTAGTGAATTGGGTAAATGGTCCGTTTTTAATCTATGCCCAGAATCCTTTTTTATACCGTTTTTTGGAGGATGGAGGATATTTGAATAACTCAAAAGCCGCATTTAATGATCGCTTGTGCTTTGATGTACCTGTGATATAAAGCGGCACAATTGCTCTGTGCTTCGGTGTCCTTTCTCTAATCCATATCCACTCTTTAAAGTAAATGTTTATTACATATGTATTATATGCCATTGTGTACGGGTCTGAGGTTTTTTTGTTTGTTTGTTTGTTTTTTCCTCGTTTCTCTCTGTGCACGCACGTACACATCTTCAGACCGGCCCAACGTGCAGGATCATGATTTGGTGGAAAAGCTTCAGCAGCCTTACGTAGACGCCCTTCATTCATACATCAGGATAAAGAGACCCAACGTAAGGCGTGTTCCTCCACTGTACTGCATGAAGTGGGGTTGTTTTATAATTATTCCTTTTTCTTAGATAGTGTCTTAATTAGTTGTTGCTAATGGTTCTGGACATTTGGAAATGCTTTAGGTGACAGCTGTCACATGCCACAGACCCATCCTCATCCCTGACTAGGTGCTGTAATTGTTGATCCTTTGAAAATTCTGAACTTTGACCCTGCTGATCTTTTTCTCCCATTTCCTATCCAACCTTTTTGGTCCGTGGCGCACTGGGATTTTCTTCCAGCACCAGACCCATCCTATTTTATGTCTATCATGCACCTAGGAAGCAGCAAGACCCATTGCAGCCAAGTCCTAACACCACGTTTTGCCACAACTGGGATATAAGCCTGGTTGGTGCCTAATGCGGGACATCCTCCTGGGTTGTCTCTCCTATTGCAATTCAAGTCACTTGCGTGGGGTCTCGCCACCTCCCAGGTCTGGCACAGGATATACACTTGGTTCCCAAAGTTTGGGGTGTGGAATGTGCAGGTTTTTGCTTTTTCTCTTTGAGACCCATAATGTCTGCATGTGGAGGGCTAATAACTACTCAACCACAATAAGTACAATGGGGGATATAGAATGCAGTGCCTAATGAGATAGACCAAGATGGTCAGATACAAAGGACTGAAAGTCCAGGAGGGTGTTTGGCTGGGAAAGACCTGAAAACGCCATGCCAGATATAAGGGACTGGGGCCTGACAGACCAGTGGTTGTCTGTTAGTAGTCGACCGGTACAGGTTTTTAATGGCCGATGCCGGAAACAATGTTCCTCTGCGTCTTTTCCACTGTTTTTGCATATGGTCCTCAAGAGCGTAAAAATGGCAATAATCAGTTGACCACTGCCTAAATTCTAATGCAGTACGTCTGTTGCATGTGATGCAGATCAGGGTTTCTTACATCCCGGTCATTTTTGAACACCAGATTTCGGTTTACAGCTGCCATATGCCACCAGACATAACTGCCATATTCCATCTGCGTGTATGGAAATGACCACGCCCTGTCCTGTCGACTTTGCAGGATCACCTGATGTTCCCACGGATGCTGATGAAGTTGGTGAGTCTGCGCACCCTAAGCAGTGTGCACTCGGAGCAGGTCTTCGCCTTGCGACTGCAGGACAAGAAACTTCCTCCTCTGCTTTCTGAAATATGGGATGTCCACGAGTGAAAATGAATGCAAAATATGACCAGACCAAGCAACAGTAACGCGGGGTCTAATGGCTGATGGGTGGGAGATCGTAATGTCTTTCAGGCACCTTAACTGCATCAGTCTTTAGGAGCCTGGTTTCAGCGTCCTCTTAACTTATGTCTGTACGTTCCTGTGCAGGATACAGTGGTGTGCTTTTTCAGAATGATGTCTCTATAGAGACTGAGCAATTGAGCCTGGGTAAATGGCATTGGCAGTACTTCTTTCTTCAGGATTGGAAACTTGCAATGTAGACATTTTGAGTCCTGATTCTTGCTCGCTGAAATGAATGACTATAAATACAAGAAATCTGTCTTACCAAGTGCTCTGAGCAGGTCTTGGCAATGGTTCGGTCCGGTCTTAAATTAATCACCCTTATTGCTTTTTCTTGCAGAGTCATTCTGTTTTATTTTTTATGTGTTATTTTTTTTCTGTCTTAGTTCGACTGTTAGAACTTGGAGTCCATTCAAGCTTAGATCCAGGGTTGCAGTCACCAAGTTGATGATGAAAGCAAGTTTGCTTTATGTCTGCTTTGGTTTAACAAGGCAATTGGAAAGTTTGGATCTAATATGGGCCTCTTTTGTCCCTTGCCCAAAAGCATGTCAGTTCATAGGGTCAGGAGCAGCGCTCTTACGACTCACCTGTATTAGCCTTCGTTTCAGAACTGAATGCTATGCCTCTTTTACATGGCACAGTTTGTGCTAAGATGTGTGTGTCTATGTGTTGCATTGTAAAAGAATAGTTTGGACAAAAATGAAATATACAGCAAACTATTGAGTGATCTAAGCTTCATTAGCAGTAATGTCCTCAAAATGCTCACTGAACATCCAGAAAGCCAGGCATATACAGACGATATTATTGATACCAACATCAGAACTATTATTGATGCCATTTCAAATACAACTGTGGATAGTTTCGGGACAGTCAGGTTGCCGATGCATGAGCGTAATTATGGGAAAAACTAAATCCTTAGTTTCACGGCTTACTAAACCACCTGCTGCTGTTTTAAAAATGTATTATTTAATATATTGTTTAAGCACTTACCAAGAAAACAATAATGTTATGTTAAAACAGATGTTCATAATAAAGTAAGTTTCTGATTTTTGAGCAATAATGATTAATATCAATAATTATTCCTAATAATGTTGGGCCCCTTCACAGGCAAATGCATTTTTACCTCCTTGTTCTGATGTGATGGTTATGTTTCCAGGATAATTTTGCTTCTTCACATTTCCCTATCTACTCAGACTTTGTAGTCATCCTCACTTTGCCCCCCCATTACGGTACTCTCACAGTTGTCCCACTGCTTCAAACGAGAGGTTTAAATACCACAAGATGTGACTGGGTAATGACGTGCCGGGTGAAAGGAACCAATACTCAGTCAAATAGGGTATTTGTCACTAAGGAGCAAAAACAGCAAGTAACCGCAAACATTTGGGGTTTTGTTTTTGTGCTTAGCATTCCAAACTTCAGTTTCCACCTTGTACTTTTAATTTAGTGCATGGCTGGAATTGTTGATTTAAGCATTCATCAGGATCTTACAGGAAAGGATCAAGTTCCTTTTCCCTTGAAAACCTGTGTGTAATGAAAACCTTTTTTTTTTTTTTGTTTACACATAGCTTTGTTCTCATGATGGCTGATAATGACTAAAGGGAAACGTGTACATTTTGTTGTTGTTCATACTGTTGCTTTAAAGATGTTCAGATACAGTACAAGAATACACATATAGATTTTCATTTAGGCTTTGAATTAATTTAAGAAATGATTACTAATTGTAAATGTGGAATGTGAAAGAGGCATTTTCAAACCTTCTAGCTGGGTCGTCCCTTTACTGTCCGAATACTATACGAATTTCCACAAGTGGTTCACATAACTATGACACTAGATCCGTTACAGAATACCGACTGCTTCGCATAACTATCCGGTTACTTAAAGGTTTGGCAGGAGACGGTCCTCATAAACCATAATGCAGCTGCACAGATAACTACTGCATAGTTGGTCATATATTTCACATCTGTAATCTGAATCATAGATGCTAGTTTATGCATCTAAGTAATGTGATTTACTACAAACCACTAATTAGAGTAAAATTTTGTTGCACTGTCCCCTGCCAAAACATGCAAATAAGAAGGCAATTGCAAAATGCAGTTTGTTTGCAGGACCAGAGGTTACAATGTATACAAGTGCTTACAAAGTATTAAAAGGCTATGGAATCTCATTTTTAAAAAACTGATATTTTATTCATTATAAAGTTAACATGTCCTAAATGGTCCAATTATTCAGTTATCACCTGTTCTGTTCTTCTAACCTTTTCTTTTACCATGAACAAATTTAAGAAGGGATCTGTGTGGGTTCCATTTCTTAAACTACAAATTATGTTCTGCTCTTGCTTTTCTTCAGTTGTGCATCTAGACCTTCTGCTTTTTTCAATATGTAAAAAAGATTTCAGTACTTGGAAAGTACCTCTTTAATTCTTTATAACCATTTAACATTTATAACCATGCCAGATTGTACCTCTATTTACCTGTCACTCCTACAGCCTCCATTTTAGGCTTCTGTATCCCAGACTTTCATGTTCCACAGAACGTCTCTCAGATACACCTCGCCCAGTTCTACAGCGCTCACCTGTCTCTCACATGCCCCTCGCCTTATTCTACTCTCACCTCTCTCATATTCCCTTGGCCCAGCTCTCACCTGTCTCAGTTCTGGACTAGTTCTACAGCTCTCACTTGTTCAGCCTTTCCTTAAGGCAGACCAGCCTCGGCTATTTTAGCTTCTTGTCTAAAACCATCTTTGTTTGTGTCATGTTGCAGACTCCCTTATCCAGAGCAGCTTACAGCTGATGCATTTTTACAATCCAAGCAAAGGCCTTACTCAGGAACACAACATTGGCAGCTTGGTAAATGTAGGATTTGAACCATTGACCTTCAGGTCCACCAAAGTTCTCACATTTGTTGTCTGTGGGAGTTCAGTGTTTGTCTCTGCTCTCTGACCCAGGCTCATGTGAACCCTTTTTTTCTTGGCGGCTGAACTTTTGTTGCATCTTTCATATAACTGACTGATGTGCCTCTTATGACGGTTATAGTGAATTTGAAGTACAGTACACCATAGTTTACAATTCAAGGAATATTTTATTATTGAACTAAATAACATTTGGAGGCTTTAAGAAGACTTTGGAGTCACATCAATAAGAAGTTATCAATCACAAATCATATAATGTTACTATATTTTATATATATATATAGATATATAGAGATAGATATATAGAGATAGATAGATAGATAGATAGATATATATATA
>JAUZST010005349.1:0-15642 GCA_034779995.1 Parotocinclus haroldoi | reverse complement strand
GTTTTTCCTTGCCACTGTCGCCCTGGGCTTGCTCAGCTTGGGATTGGCCTTTTAGATAATGTATTACTGTAAAGCTGCTTTGAGACGATGCTACGTTGCAAAAAGCGCTATATAAATAAAATTGAATTGAATTGAATTAAATACACCATAACGA
Organism: Parotocinclus haroldoi; assembly: GCA_034779995.1. Taxonomy (NCBI): domain Eukaryota; kingdom Metazoa; phylum Chordata; class Actinopteri; order Siluriformes; family Loricariidae; genus Parotocinclus; species Parotocinclus haroldoi. The sequence continues at coordinate 15,488 of JAUZST010005349.1, read as the reverse complement.
CTGCTAAAAATTGTGTAGCTAGTAATGGCACATATTTAACAGTTAGCTAACTACTACTAAACTTGTTAATTTCCAAAGCTCGTCAAGCTCTTCAAAGTTACACCTTTGCCCACCCTTTGAAGTTTGGACAGCTGGAGAAAAAAAGACTTGGGATAGATAATATCATGGCTAACTCTCAATTTTTACCTATATGATGCTTGGTTTTTTGTAAGCGATGCCAACGACCTCTGTTTTTTGTGTTTCAGCATTTTAAAGGGACGAATCAGTGTGAGCTTAGAGACCGTCCTCAACTGAAAAAGATGGGTTTTTTTGGGGTTTTTTTTGGTGTGCCATTTTCTTGTTGCTTTCTTAAAAGCTGCATTATTTGAGTCCACGAGCACACAGACACAACTGAGATCTCCTCTGCGCATTGAGGTGTTGTCAAAGACATCCACACTTAACCGAGGATAATTACTGACTACTGTGACCAATAATGACTAGGCAATTTGGACTGGATGATAACATAGGTGCCTTCAGTCTCAAACTCTTCTAGTCTTCTGAGCTCACACACAAACACACACACATCTTATTTCCTGTCCTGTTTCCTGGGAACATAAGTGTCCTGATTCGAGCAGAATAAATGAGCATTGTCTGTGTTAAAGATAAGAGCCGCGGATCAATTCCGCTTGCATGCAGGGTTATTCAAATAACAGAAGAGCAATCCCCGGAAACAGTCAGTATGAGAACACCTAGTCCAGGTCAGCACAGACTTTACGTTACCCACTTTCAGTTATTGCACGTCCTAAAATTTTACTCAAAGTAACTGGGTCGTTCATTAATTATCAACCAGCTTCAAATAAGCATGTGGGATATGATACGTAAATGGCATTTCCATTCATTTATTTTCTTGTCTGCTCAATCTTTGCTCAGGGTTACAGGAGAGTCAAAGCCTAGCTGGTGACACAGGGCAAAAGGCAGGAACAAGCCAACACACTCAATTTTAAATATAAATATACCTATACTTATGTTCTCATTGTAATTTGCATCAGAAACCCCTAGCTCTTGCAGAGCAAACCGGTTTCAAACTCGTTAAATCGAGTTACAATAATACTTCACAAAGTGCATAATTTATGCCGCAGTGACACATGATTGTTTGCAACCGCATCTACTTGCAACAGTGTGAAATGAACACTTTATTCACAGCTTTTGCATGCTTAATTCCCGTTCTTCTCTGAAAATCTGGATCCCGTCATCAATACAGCGGGAAACATTGTCTGTTGCAAGGCACTACAGAGACCATTTCTAATTCTATATCTGTGTTTGAGACAGAGAGGAAACGGCAGGCAAAGATCAGGGTAAGGAGGGGCTGAAAGAATCAATATGTTGCATGTTATACCTTTGCAAAATAAAAGAAGCAAACCCCTAGCAGCCTGTTTCAGTTTTGGTTTCACCAGGATTACACCGAATTGGAGATGCTACCCTCGAGCCCTCGGATCATATAACCTCCCTGTCCTTTAATATTTCACTGGTACGCAGTCAAATATCTCACATCACTTTGAAGATACTATGTGTACGTAGACTGGCACCTTCTTATCCCTGTGCCTTCATATATCCAAATACAAATGCCCATGCACTTCAGTTTTAGAATCACCCAGAGTTTAAGTTCCATTCTGTACGTGAGCTGTGCTACTTCCAGGTTATGAAACTCACTTACTAAACAAGCAACAAAAGTGAATTTAAATGACAATGTCATATTTTAATAATGATGTTTGAACAATAACCAGTTTAGTACCACTATTTCAGATTTTCCTTTCTGCTTTAATACCCCCTAGACGCTGCATTAGGTTCTCCTATTTGTTTCTCTTGCATTCGATGTCCATTTTTTAGTCCGTTTTTAGTTTCCTTTACCCTGTTCTCTAATGATAAAGACTCTAATGATCAGCTGATGGATCTGGCAGGACAGTTGTAGTTATAGGATGCACAACTACTTGTAATTATTTGGTGCAGCATCAGTCCAAGCAGACTGAATCCTGAGCAAAGTAAGGCTGGGATTCTTATAACCATCGAGAAGATTATGAAGATCTGCCAATATCACCGGGACTGCGGTAGTAGACTCAAATCCGACCTCTGCTAAGCTGCCACAGTTGGGTCCTTCAGTGAGACCCTTAACCCATGATTACTTGAATCATAAAATGCCGCGCTAAATGCCGCCGTTGTAAAATGCAAGCACTGGTGATACCGTGGTAAGATGACAGGGCGTACTGCGTCTTTGCATCACAGCCACCACCTCCATTTGCACAAATCTGTGGGTTTTAACCTATTTTTTAGTCGAACTGCACAAAATGTTGTCTGTTCGTGTTAAAGCTCAGATTTTCCTCTGGCTAAAGTGTGTTAACAGGAGCACATTACTCTGTCTTGTTTATAAACCTGATCACACTTCGCTGGATCTGAATACAAAACGTTATCTGAGAGGACATCTCTGAACGCGGGAATTTCTCTGGAATTACATTCTTTCATGCCCATACCACTGTCAGTTACTGCATGAGTACCAGACCTGTCAGCATACCAGCTACCAGCTTTTTGTACCCATATTACAGGGTTCATGCGATCTCATGACTACGCGGTGCGCTGTTATTCTTACCTGCTCAATAAAGCCTTCAGAGGGAGATACGGAGATGAGCGGCTTCACAACAGTGATGCAACCAAAATTTATTAACATTCAAGCAGTACTATTGTGGTTGCCATTTGTTTTTGTGTTCGTGTGTCTCGCTGTATTGTTGTTATGAATGTAAAGACGACTAAAAATGACAAGGAAAGAGAAGAGAAACAGAGAGAAAATTCAACATTCCCAGCAGGACCGAATCCTGTAGATTTATGGTACAGTGTACAGCTTTACGTGCGATTACATGAGCATAATTATGTGATATTATTCTGTGTGTTACTGCATATTAAAGGTTCTCCTCTTGTGCATTAAATCCCTGGTCGGTCAGAGCTAAATAATGTTGCCTAAAACATGTTGTTTATGGCATTAATGCTTAAATATCCAACCTTTGACAAAACCTAGACGTACAGTATTTCAGCACTACCTTCAAGCCCTCTTCTTGTTTCTGCCCTCAATGTCCATTTCCTCACCTCCACTCAACATATAGGAGCACTTATTTGCTAGTTCTATTATTAGAGTCTGTAGTTTCAACATAAAGTTCTTTGTTGATCCACTTTACTCTGCTCTGTAATGGTCAGGACCCCCATGGGACCAGCACAGGTCACGTACTACAGTATTTATGTGGCGTATCGTTCTCAGCATGGCATCGCCACTGATGCAGTCATGGCATGGAGTGGATTGGACTGGAGTTTTGAAAAATCCCAGTGTCACTGCAGTGCTGAGAAATAAGCGACCAACTAAATAGTACCTGATCTGTGTTGGTCATGTATAGGTCCTGAACATTAGAAAATAGTAAATGGATCAATAAAGTAAACATGGACTACAGTCTGTAATTGTACAACTACAAAGTGCCTCTTCATGGTCAATGGGACTGCAAAAATGGAGACAGAGTACAGAAACATGGAGCTGTACCTACTAATGTGAGGGCTATATTTCTTTTTTTTTTTTTTGGGTGGTCTTAAGAAAGGCTCCTTAAATAAAATGCGTTGTTATCACCTCTTGGTGATAAGATGGTAACTAGAGGAAGAGGTCTGGACGAGCAAGTGTCCAGAGCAGCTTCTCACTCTTACTTGGCGTACACGTACCTCGCAGGCTCTCACTCCGTTATTAAACTCAAGTGGAGACACGTTTGAAAAATGCTGTGTGTGGGGGTGTGATGTCATCACTGCCCATGTCATGTTGTCAGCACACCATAAAAAGAAATCCATCTTAGGAACCGTGGCGATGGGGAAATGCGATGAAAACGGGTCACAGCCTCATTATGACTGGAGAAAATCCAGTACATAGCCAAAGTGTGAAGACGCCCCTTCTCGTTTCAAGTTTGGCATATTTAACCACACCTGCTGCTCTTGCCGAGAGATCTAGTCTAGTCTCCATAGATGAAGACTGGCAATATAATGGTTACAATTGTACAGCAAAGTTAGCTTCAGCATTAAAAAAAAAGCCTCATGAAGCTACTTGAGCACCCAAGTGTTTGAGCTAACTTAATCTTAACTTAACCTAACTTCATGGTTCCTGGAGATGTTTCAAAGGTTTGTTCAGTTCTGCAAGCTATATAAGCTGAGTCCCATAAATTTAACCTCCTTGAAGGTGGTCCTAATGGTCCTTGACCCCCCTGTCAACACAAGGGTTGTTTAGATCACAGATGTGACCCATTGTTGTAGATACCGGTTAAACCGCCTAGGAAGGGATTTTATTTGCAGAGGTCTTATAACTATCTAAAACCATCTATACATTTTAAAATTACATTTACATTTTCGTCATTTATCCAGAGCGACGTACTATGAATACAGTCTTACAATCCAAGCAGTTGCTCAGGTACCCAGTTGAGGTAGCCTGGCTGGGAGGTGGGATTTGAACCCTGGACCTTCTTTTACCTGAAGCAAAGCCCTCCGCCTAATCCTTAAAATCACGCAGAATGTCAAAGGTCAGCAATGCTGAGTGTCTGCCTGTGGCTTAACTGCTCAGTTACTGGCTGAGTAAAACGGAGGGGCATCATAAAAGAGAACTTACTGAACCTGCACAGACCCGTTACAAATTCATATAGAACCTCCACCTTCAGCCTAAAGGCATCCACACAGCTGAGGTGTTTAACCAAATACACAATTCGGCATCGAGTGCAAAAGCATTTCGCATTCAACTCACACTATTCAGCAACGCACACACTGTACAATAAGGGTTACTGCTCTTTTTACTGAAGGTACTGGCCTATTAGAGTCATTGTAAATAGAAAACTGTATCAAACTTTTCCTTTTTTATTAAAATGTGGGTTTTTAGGAGTGATCCATGAATACATATCTATACAATGTTGTCTCCTGGTGTTTTCCCTCCAAAACACCTGATTTAACTCAACAGCAAATTTTAAGTGGATCATGTAAAACAGTAACTTTATCCAAGTAACTGCTGCCATGCGCTTGCATGCCAACCGGACGCAGACCTGCGTAACCTGTTTTACTGTAGACGTATGAAACAAAAACATGCCTATGGAAATGAGCAGTGGGAGTGCCGTAGTGTAAACTGTTGAAAGTGTCAAAATGCTGCAACTCAGTGTCATGACTTAAGAAAAAGATTCGATGCAAGTATTATTTTGCACACTCTAGAAACACCAGTGGAGTAAAAAAAAAACAACAAACATTTGTCCTTTTCCTCAGTTCACGATTCAAGGACATAACGATTTTTTTCTCTTAACTTGCACAAAATGTTTTATAGTCACGTCAAACGTTCCACCTTTCGTGAACCATTCCATTCACTCACCTTAAAGGTAAACTTGCGACTGATGTTGTCCACTGCCTGAACCGGTCCAATACTGAAGCTGAGTAGAGGAAGGCTTCCCAAAACAACTTCTTCTTTCTCGTCTGAAGTCGTGAAAACGAAAGAAAAGGAGATGTCAACAAAAGGGAAAGCTAATCCGCAAAGCAAAAAAAACTAAACAAAACAAACAAAAAAAAAAACCACAGATGCACACGTACAGCGAGGCAAGGATAGCTGTCAACACACAGAGCACGGCTAGAGTTACGCGGTCAAGTATCAGTAAGCACAGGCGTCCCTCTTTGTTCCTGCCGAGCGTAGAGTAGTAAAAAGGTAAATTCCAGGGAAGCTGCAGGTGAATCCCAAAATGTATATCCAAATTAATCCAAAGCTCCTGCGTTGACAAGCTGCATGCTTTCACAACACATCGGTGTGAAGTGACAGAGTGCACTTGGGTTACGTCAATAATGCAGCATTTTGTTAATTTTTAAACATTGGAGCCAGCACAGCGGGGGGGGGGGGGTTCTCGCTCCCTCTGGCAACGTCCTGTGGCCGCTGCTGCCGTGGAAATGAATGCCCTTATGAAAGTCTGTGTGTTTAGTTTGTATCTGAGACAGTGTCACTTATAGTGAGAGAGAGAGAGAGAGAGAGAGAGAGAGAGAGAGCGCGAGAGAGAGAAGGGTGTATTATACAAGTAAGTATAGACAGGCAGACAGAGAGGGATATTACTGACTCAGTAGTATAGGAATTCTGGCTCCCACCCAAATGTACCTGCTCGAGTATGCATTTAGAGCTTGGTGACACACAGATGAAAGCAAACAGAAACACCTAGCACACACACACACACACACACACACACACACGCACACACATACGTAATGGCTTGTATTTTATAACTCCTGAACGCATCCTTTTGTTTCACTAGTAGGAGTTTGTAAGAATTCACACAGCACCGTCTGCATGAAAATATTTCAGCTAAATCATTTTCTCCTGTTGGATTGCAATCTGTTTACCGATCAAGTTCATCGTCCCAAAAGCTGGAGTGCAAGCAAAACAAAAACTTCTTGGTGTGTCACCGAGCATGCGATTTTAAACCATGTAGAGTAGCTGGAACAAGAAAACGGTGAAAGCAACCCTTGTTTAAACCAGAACCTATGAATATTAATGAATATGCAATTTCAAAAAGACATGCCTTAACAGCAGGCTGGCTGGCAAAAAGCAAATAATAAATATTAGCTTAAGTCTGTCGCAAGCAGACAAAGTGGAGTTTAAATTTATGACGTTAGGCAGACTCTTACAGAAGAAAATAAACAAGAAAACTTGTGCCACAGCAAAAAACAAGCTAGGCGAGAAGCCGTAGCATCTTGTCACACTGCTATGTTCTGCCATTATTTCAAACTTCATGATGGACATAACATAAGTTACATTTATGTTATTTAGGAGACACCCTTAACCTGGTTACGGGCCTTGCTCAGGGAACCAACTGGGGCAGGGGTGGGATTTGAACCCTGGACCTTGGTCCAGTACCTTAAACACTAGGCCACCACAGTCCCACTGATGCACAGATTCCGTTTTTTTTTTTTCAGTTTCCGTTTTTTTTGTACTGCTTGTCTTCTGACTAAAATATTCACAGTTTGTACTTTGTGTCTGTTGCGAATGTTCTCCCAGGAAAAAATATGCTCTGAAATTGCACAGTACAACCACGAAGAGGCCAAATTACCATCAGAAATCCAATCCAGTCACAGTTAGAACGTTCACCTTAAAGCCGTCAAACTACTTACAGTTTGACATTTTCCCTGGGTCTGTCCTAAACTTTACAGTATAGCAAACGTTCGAAAAAAATGGCAGTTTGGGGGCAAACTGTCTCAGTGATTTGAACGCAAGTTGTGACCTGTCGCAAAATCTGATGAAGACAGAGTTACATTAATGAACAGCTGACTTGTCTGTGTGATTATTATGTGACTCTGGTAGCCTAGTGGTTAAGGTACAGGACTAGGGACCAGAAGGTCCAGGGTTCAAATCCCACCTCTACCACAGTTGGGTCCCTGAGCAAGACCCTTAACCCACAATTGTAAGTCACTCTGGATAAGTGTAAATATACAAAGAGGGGCAGAACTGTGCTCCTAAGAGTCTGAGATCAGATAACCTTGAGCTTACTGAATTAAAAGAAGTGAAATAGCTGTACAGAAATACATTTGAATTGAATTAATTTCATCAATAGACCATTAACAGCAAAAAGACACTGACGTTTTACAGTGGAACTAGATTTGTTATTATGCTTTGTCATTAGAACTCGAGCCAGGATGTTGACCCACTCTACTCCCTTGTCTGATTTATCTAGTGATGAGCGCTACAAGCGATCCGCTCTCTCCATCTTTCGCTGCCATTTGTTTCAATTTAACTACAGGTTGGAGAAGACGGTCTGAAGAATGTCTGTTCACTTAAGTGACCGAGAGCTTAACAATTATAAAAGAAACGATCATTGGAAAAAAAGATCTGTCTTTCAATTGCAGCCAGTCAATGCCATTCCCACGTCAGTCAACGCTGCACATCGACGAGTCGAGTGTGTCCACTTTATCTTTTGTGATCTTGCTTGCTCATCAGTTTACGCTTGGACTTGAACCCATTTAATGTGTTTAGAAACTTTGTGTGTACGTTTATCGTGCTATAACAAGACGTAAATGGCATTTGTGTTGTATATTTACATTACTGTAGCATAAAAAAGACTATGGCAATGTCTGGTCAGTGACCCTTGTTGGTTGAATATTCGTTTCTCCTTCTCTCTCTCGCTCTCTCTCTCTCTCTTTTCAGCTGACATACAGCTCTGATTTCCACTGTGACAAAAAAAAAGTGCCATTTCTCTTCTATTTATGGTTGAAACGACAAAAAAAGGCAATTTTCTCCAACACGCATTCTTGTTTTGTCTTTGTCAATGACAAGGCAACGCTGATGTTTAGAGGTCCAGTATCGAGAGGCACATGAACAAAATTTAAGCAGTGTGGCATGAACAACAGCCTGTCCTGTCCAGTTTTGCTTAAAGTAATTGTGTAAATGTTTGAAGATTTGACTCCAGGGGTCCTTGCTCCATGCGCATGTTTGTATTATTTTTTGGAATAATCATTTTAGCTGCCTCAAGACAGACGTGCAAGTGCCGATTTTGTAGTAGTCAATATTTAAATATAACTTATATAATTCAAATAAAATGAGATCTACTACATGCAAACAAGACTTTTAGTCTTAGAAGACTACATATGTGACAGTGTGTTTATCACACATCTCACTAGTAGCCTTTGTTATATTTTTTGATTTTATTTCTTGTATATACACACCAGTGAATGCCAAACTTTGTCTAAATCTTCATAGCTACAAAGATATTTACCTCTAGAGTTCATGTATTGATTGTGAGGAAGGGCAGACTACTGCGTGCATTGTGTATGTCCTACCTAAAGATAGTACTGACATCATTAAAATGAGCAAATAAACAAAGGACACACAATACAGATGCGTTGTTACATGTAATGGCTACATGGCTTGTGCCTTGGCTTTGGAAGACAGATGTCGACCTGAAAAGACATGGATCTTCAAACTATATCAGAAATGGTTTGCTCTGTTAATGACAGCTGAAAAGAAGATTGTGGCGAAAGTTCAGGAGTCAGCTGTCCATGACAGGTTTAAACCAGCCAAAGCACCAACATAAGAACACACAGAGCTAAGCGTAGTGGTATCATTCTGCAAAATAAAGTGCCTTACAACAGGAGCAGCAAGAAAGAGAAAAAGAGAAAAACAAATAGTCTCACCAATTATACTGCAAAAGACACTTGTGCCAATTGGGGTGTATAAGAAAATGGGTCCTAGCAACTTTCTAAGTACTTTAGATATTCAAGATATAGCGTTAAAATCCCAGAAAAAAATGGAGCCCTCGTTAGCTTTGACTAATATTTCACTCCACATCGCACGCCCCTAGTTTAGCATATTCTTTTTTTAAAAGCGCCAACGTATTTTTGTCGTGCACTGAAGGCCTTAGCACGTACCCGCGTTTCAAGCAAATAGGTTTTCTGTCCTCCATTCAGCCAAGACAAACAAGCAAATGTTACGTCCGTGAAATTTGACCACAGCCAGGGTACAGGTACCGTCCGCAATGTGCTCTTTGACTGAAAAGAACAAACATCCTTGCACTTTCTCAATCAAGAGCGCCACGCTCAATAGTCGTGCAGTGATCAAGGTTGCCGGACCATGCTTTCTCTGCATGCATCCACACTCTCACCCTGTAAACACAAAAAAAGGGGGCATGGTCGGGTGGTCGGGTGGAACAGGGACAAATACTGGACTTGAGTACAACAGGGTCAAGTCCGTGGGATTCATGAGAGTTCAAAGGATCAATGCCGAGAGAAGAAATGCAGGCATAGCCATCTCTGAGGTCTAAAGAATACGTGTGTGTGTGGTCAGATGAAAGAAAAGAAGGAATTCAGAAACTCACATTATGAGTTTTGCCTCATGATACCACCAAAACCACATCAGAAGTGACCTATGGTATCAAGAAGGTAAATCTATGATGAACAAATGTCTCTGCTTCACTGCTTTCAAACAGTTGTGTAGATAAGAACGGTGAGCAGTTTCATTTCGATTCAGTACTGGAATACGGGTAAACAAGGAGGTGTTCTTCCTAACTTTAGTACAAGCTTGAGCTGCCATTGACCCTGATGGAGTAATGAGACTTCTCATATGGCTCTTAACTTATATACACTCCCTGTCAAAGCACTACGCTGCAACAGTTTGTACATCTACATATTTGTAAGGCTTTTCTTTATTTAATTTCTATTTATGATGACCAAAAGATTAACTCTCTTCACCCATATCCTACCGCATACACCCTGTCTGACTATCGTTTTATTTTGGCTTTTGCTTTCAAATAAAAGCTGAACAAAGAGACCGTTTTATTAGGGACACTTGGACATTCACGATGGGAGCTTCCCTGTACGAAAACAACTCTGATGCTCCAGCTAACATGCCTGGAGGCCCAATGATTGCGAGTGCCACTGATGTCTAACAAACCCGAACCGTGACGAACAACTCCAGAGGCCAAATAAAAGCCAAAGTTCGATCACTGAGCACATTAATCCATATTTCTGGTGCTTCATGCTGATGATAGACAGAATTCGGTGTTGAATCAATGAACCCTTCCTGACAGGTGTCAAAAGTTCAGGTAGGTAGAAGAGGAGTATGACCGTAAACCATTTTTAAACCATGGGTGGCATAGTTATGGATTGGTTCCAGAAAGCTTTCGTTGTTTCCTTGGTCTTAGCAGTAGAGTCAAATTTATTTAGATAGCACTTTTTTTTGCAATGGTAAAAAGCTTTACAATATTATAGTCTCTTATAAGGCCAATCCCAAATTGAACAAGCCTAGGGCAAGCAACAGTGGCGAGGAAAACTCCCTAAATATTGTAAGGAAGACACCTTGGGAGGACCAAGACTTAAATAGGCCATGCTCCTCTAATACTAAAGTGCATATCCGGGACAGAGAAGAACATGCTTTGTAAGAGCATGTCAGTCCCATCTACTAATTTGAGCCAGCTCCAATAAGCTGTCATCTCTGCCTCTGTTCTACAATGTATTACTGCTGCTTTGAAGGTCAAAGGAGGCCCGATGACCTACTAGATGGGCGTCTCTGATAAATTGACAGTTTAGTGTATATTCTTACAAACAATGATTTTTGGTATGTCCATACAATCAGGGAAATCTGTCAAGTCAAGCGCTCCACTGACGGAAACCAACGACGGTTGCAGTAAGGACAATTTTGGGAAGATCCAGTGTGGGAGAGAGAGTGTATAGTGACAGTTGATTACACAATATTCTAGCCTCCATGCCAGCTTTTCACCCTGCAGTCATTTTACAGCCCACTTATTTAAGAGTGTGACATTGAGGGGGCTTTCAAATATTTAATAAAAAAAACATGTAAGGTGACAGGTTTAAATGTGTAGGCAGAAGTATTATCTACTGGGGAAAAAAAAACCTTTTGCTGAATTAGTGAGTCTCCAGACAGTGGCATCTCTTTCTATTACACAATATCGCTCAGAAGGCAAGTAGAAGGCTGGTGTATGTTAGGTGAATAATGGCGTGCGTTTATAAGGTAGTGATTAGCTTTTAAAGTGTACGATAGTGTTACCAAATTAAACTTGTACTTCACTGAAGACCAGTATAAACCCAAGATGTTTTCATCATGTTTTGTCACGTCAACTTTATTTCACGTGTTAAGAAACATCCATCCCTGCATTTCAAGCCTGGATCACGTCAAGTCTTTAATTTAGGCTTGCACACTTGCTCTCTATGCACTAAAATTCCTCCATATCCCTTTATTATTATTATTATTGTAAATAATATTAATAATAATAATAGGTTACAGTTGTGTCTTTCACAAAACCAAGGTCGCTTTAAAGCAATAATCAGAACAAAGTACACAACAATATTGTTAACAAATATTGTGGTTATATTTAGTGATGTCATGCACTGTAGAGTGAGAAATCTGCAAACCCCTTCTAATCTGTCCTTGAAAAGCACCTTTTTGAGACATGTCTTGTCATTTCTCACACAACTGTTGATCAGACTGGAGTTCCTCTGGCCCGGCATTTTGCGGATACACTGCTTTTGTCTTAAATCATGATTTAACAGTAACTCTCCAGTGGCGCATAAATCATGCCAATTTCATAAATTATGCACCCAGGATTGGAGTACATAGGGAACGAAGATGGCAGCCCCCATAACTCATTCATGCCATTTATCCTATATCAAGTCTGGGTATATTTGGACACCCCAATATGGAAACCGAGCCTTGTGTTGCACAGTAGAAACTACTAGCCCAACATCATGGAGACATGGATGTGGGTCTCAATGCTGCCTTCAGAGTGGGTAAACCAACCTGCAGGATAGCACGATATTTGAGGGAGGCCATGCTGAATGGGGATCATTCCCTGGCACTGCAACAATCCAAAGAAAAGTAACAAACAGGTCCTGTCCTGCTAATGACATGGTACCAGAAAAGACAGGACAATTGAAGAGGTCATGTGGTGTCCATGCATCAGTGGGGCTACACAATATTAACTTGATCACTTACTTAAACCTCTACACTTTTTGGGCCACTACACAATATTAGGCAGGTGGTTTTAATGTTTAAGGCTGATTGGTGTATCTCATGAAACTTGCTTTCTTAACTGAGGCAGTGCCTGATCAACCTGATAAATTACATAAAGATCTTTTTAAATGATAGCGCTCGTGTCAGAAGAAGTAAACTATGTGGAGGCCAATGATACGCCCGATGCCACTGCCGTAACCTGAAAATGAGCCTTGGCAGTGTGTTTTGGCTGGGCAAAGTGTCGCTTTCAGGCACATTTGGAAGGAGGGGAGGCCAAACAGGGGATCGTAATCTGTCACTGCAACATAAACCTCTGCCACTGTGCAGGTAAACTCCGTTTTGAGGTGGGGCCTCCAAGAATCAGACCTTTTTGTCAGGCACATCCCACAAATTCTTGATCGGATGAAGATCTGGGAATTTGGAGACTAAGTCAACACCCTGAAGAACATTAACCAAAGCTTCACTCTGTCAATGTTATTCACTTAAAGCAAAAAAAATAGATAAATAATTCTATCATCTGTTGCACTCTCCTTTTCTGCAATCAATGTATAGTCTTACAAATTTTACATTTAGGTTCATATGCAAGTATCGCATGTAGTGCACGCAACAGGGCCACGATGCACCAGAATACGGTCACAAAGCTTAGGTAATTTACCCAGTAAATGTCTTAGGAGCTGAAATTTCAAACGTGGCAACCACAATCCTATAGAGCTTGTTATCCGAGTACAAATTCTGAGTCTACTTGTTAGCAAGAGGAGCCGCCATGTGCTGGAACAACCTCCGTCATTCCAGAGGCGTATCTGTTTGTGTCAGGGATGTTACTGGCCCACTAACCCACAAACACCGGCATGTGTGCTGGTGCACCATGAACAGGTTTGACTGGGACTCTGAAGCGTTAAACAATGACGTCATAAAACAAATGTCTTTCCAGTCATTAAATATGGCCCAAACATGCATGGTGAAGCTAAGTAGACCATTAAAAGGTCTGGTCAATATCCACAGCCGATCTGAGCAATGCAAGGCAACGACGGCAAGAAAAACGACTAAGGCAGGACCTACCTTTGTAGTAAAAGAGGCATCGATCCGTTAGCACAAACCAGCGCTTGTTCCACTGCTTCACACCACTGCTAGCCTGTGACACGAAAAAGTGATCACTATCCTTAACTGTACCCCATGTCAGCACAAGAACTCATCAGGTGCATTCAAAAGTGGAGCACTGGAAACTCAGGAAAGCCCTAGCAATACGTGAGGTAGATCCAATGAGATGCACAAATCGTTGCTTACAGGATGCTGGTGGCTGGACATTCTTTGCAGGTAGCAAAAGTGTTTTTTTGTCAGTCCAGCCAAGACACTGAGGTGGATTTAAACTCCAGCAGCACTGCTACTGTATGTCTGATCCACTCGTGCCAGCACAACAAACACTAACACACCACTATCATCACATCAGTGTCCCTGCAGTGCTGATGATGGTGGAATGGTCCACCACCCAAGTAGTATCTGTGCTGGTCATGTGTCATGTGTGGGTCCTGACCATTACACCATTAGTGAAAAGAGTAAAATGAATGAAGCATGCACAGGAACGGGTGGACTAGAGTTTGTAATTGTAGAATTACAGCTTGCAGCGTATACTGTGCATAACACTTTATCTTTATGGTCCTGCAGGGTAGGAAAAAAAACAACATGCAGGATTAAGATGTCTTAACATAGTTCATATATTTATTATAAAGCGTATCATATTTCTATTCTTTAAAAGTGTGATTTATTCAGAATCAGGCTCATTACAGAAATCATTACCTGCTTGTGAAGCCAGCCTTGCTTGGTCACTTCAGACTTTGGGTTACGGCGCATAGAGTTGGAGCGCTTTCCAAATGCAGCTGCTCTCTTAGGTGTCCGTGATGTCGGCTACACAGGGAAATAGATGAATGTTTGTGATTCCTTTTTTGCCAGAATGGTTAAATAGTTTTGACTCCCTCCTGTGCCCTTGTTCTTATCTTTCGGCGCCAGCCAGAAGTTACCATAAAGTGAAGTGCATAGACCAATTCATTTGACCAGAGGACTAAGCTCCTTATGTTCAATCTGTTTAATCAACCCTTCACATTGCTCTTTTTCACAATCATGACAACTGAACATCTCCCCGAGGTCCAGATCCCCCCCTCAGATGAAGAGAGCAGTGTTTTGTATGTAGGGCCTAAATTCTGACTATTACAAAATTGATTGTTGATACGTGTAAGCAGGATTGTGGTCAAAACAAGGCATTTGTTGTTACAGTCTGTTACTCAAATAGAAGCCTAATAACATTTCACCACTCAGATCTGGCAGGCCAATCATCCCGATCATGCCCCTCCAGGTGTCTCCTTAATTTTCAGCGTGAGCGCTGAAATCTCATAGTAGTAGGATTTCTTTCCACCAACTTCTCCAAAAAGGTAACTGGGATATACAGTGGGTACGGAAAGTATTCAGACCCCTTTACATTTTTTCACTCTTTGTCTCATTGCAGCCATTTGTTAAAATCAAAAAAGTTCACTCAGCATCTCACCTTGACAGCAAAAACACAGACATGTAGAAAGTTTTGCAAATGTATTATTAAAAAAACTGAAATATCACATGATCATAAGTATTGAGACACTTTGCTCAGTATTTAGTAGAAGCTCCCTTTTGAGCTAGTACAGCCATGAGTCTTCTTGGAAATGATGCAACAAGTTTTTCACACCTTGGTTTGGGGATTCTCTGCCGTTCTTCCTTGGAGATCCTCTTCAGCTCCATCAGGTTGGATGCTGAACGTTGGTAGACGGCCATTTTCAGGTCTCTCCACTCCTTTGTTATTTTAGCTGGGTGCTTAGGGTCATTGTCTTGTTGGAAGGTGAACCTTCAGGCCAGTTGCCTTGTCCCTGTAACTGAAAAGCAACCCCCATAGCATGATGCTGCCACCACCATGTTTCACTGTTGGGATTGTATAGGGCAGGTGATGAGC
>JAUZST010005348.1:0-15643 GCA_034779995.1 Parotocinclus haroldoi | reverse complement strand
ATTGAGTAAGAACTTGTTTTTTACAGTATTATTACTTCGCATGCTGAGTATCTATACATTGTGTTGGAGATCGTTTCCAAAAACCTGGTTGCAAATTTATTTTTCAACGTACAAAGTTGCTAAGCAACAGTAGTTCTTGTGTAAATCGTACAATAAAGGTTTAATAAACATTTAATATGTTACCTAAATTATAGCACGTCCCGTATTGTAACATAGGGCATGTTCGATTAATCGTACCAGCCGGTTATTAGGACCAAAACGATCCCATCCCGATGTGGCCCCTTTAACCGGAATCCACTGTATTCCCTTTATTTGGATCTGCTAAAATGTAATCCCATACACCCCCAGAGGCAGGATACAACCTATGGTAGCTCAGCACTATAACTGGGTGCTTTACCTACTGTGTTAGCCTGGTTTGTATCCTTCCTGTGGCCAGTAGGCTACTGGCTCGTCGATGTGATCTTTAGCAATCTGCACATCCATCAACTCACCCTTTCACACCATTGTTGGCTGGTGTTCTCCTGGATGAACGTTACCATTGTAGCATTGCTTAGAAGTTACACTGTGCTCTTGGGGTACAGTAGACATACAGTATGTTGTTCCAGCACTCCTAGGCAGGGTAATAATGGTCTGGCATTTCTTCCATTTTTACGTAGACTCACTGTTGATTGGTGTTCCAGCCTGATGAGCATCACCTTTGTTCATGTTCATGCTTATATAGATGTAATATTGAATCATTTTCCTCAAGAACTACAGACCGACATAAATAATTTGTCTCATTGTTTAATTGGCTCCTGTTTCTACTTTCATGCTTTGAGTGATTCTGATTACGGTTTTAGGTGATACTTCGGCAGCATTTTTGGCAAACTTTCACACTCTGCTCCCAAAGCACATCTTTGGATTGTGAGAGGAAACCAGAGTACCCGAAGTAAACCCACGCAGACACGACGAAGACATAGAGACTCCAGACAGAAAGGACCTACAGATCAAATTCAGGACCTTCTTGATGTAAAGTATAAGCTGCCAAAGCTATGATTGTAAGACAGGTATGAAAAAAAGTGAGCCGATTTGCAAAGAAGGCTTTTTGGACCCATGAGATGAACAGACGGGTAGAGCTGGAACATAGAGACAGAGTGTGTTTATATCTGAGCAATTCTTCAATTGTTTCCCCTCTACATGGTTCTTGTGGTTTTGATGACTTCAGAGATGGTTTTATTTGAAAACAAAAACTATGGGAGAACTGTCTAGCTTTTCACTACAAGCATGGTTGCCATGTGTACGCCCTGGTCATTAAGCATGTTGGCTGACCAAAGATAAACATACATAATTGTGTCTTTAAACACAACTTTTTGTGTACCGTTCTAGTATTTTTAGTGTGTTGCATACATTATATCTTTACGTTGTTGTTTAAATTTAAGAAAGCCTCCTAATTGTTGGAATTTTGTCACGATAACCTTTCTAAATTAGTAACTTACACACACTTTTCTGGTCACAGTAATGACAGTGAAGGCAAACAGATCTGAAGAGTAGCAAACGGGATTTTCGACGTCTCTCAAATTTGAGCTCGCCAAAGTAGGTGGTGTGACACTGCTTACAATTTACAGATGAAATGCATTCCTGGGTATGTTACAAACCAGACCTGGAAGAAATGAATATCATTTTCACAACATTTAACATGGGTTCAAGTGGGCCGGCACGAACTGGCATGGAATCTGATCACATTAAGCAATGTGAACGCCTTAAAACATACTTTAAGTACAGCAGGAGCCAAAATTGTCAAAGCAAAGCAGCCTGTTTTAACCCTACTTAGGATAGATATAATTCAAAACATCACAGGGCTC
This sequence comes from Parotocinclus haroldoi, assembly GCA_034779995.1. Lineage (NCBI taxonomy): Eukaryota > Metazoa > Chordata > Actinopteri > Siluriformes > Loricariidae > Parotocinclus > Parotocinclus haroldoi. Next base: position 13,802 of record JAUZST010005348.1, on the reverse strand, counting down.
TGTAAACAAGTCACTTGACCTTCATCTTACAAGCCCCACCCAGGATTTGAAATCGGGCCCTCAGGAGTAATTTCCAACAACTAATGACTTACCTGCTGAGACATTCCATCCCCGAAGCTGTTACTGAAACCCAACTCCATCACTGGGATTTACTGGAAGAAGGTCAGGGGCAATCACGTTTCATCTTACATCCTCGTCATGAATCTTATCTTAATTTGGTAATCTAAACGATTCCTCATGTAGTCTTTCCCTGGCGTGTAACTATGACGTGGCCCTCGGCTGGTTACAGCCCCATTCCCAGTCATGTACACGTCCAACACCAACATTTTCCCCTTGGGAGGCAGGGCAAGCTAGTACGTCAGCAATGCTGATTCCTGCATGAGCAAAAGAAATGGTGCCATGCTTGACAACCAGCTTCACCAGCAAATCAACCAGTAAGACCCTGTTAGATCCAGCTAGGCCTTCTGCGTTCACTCGTAAGACCCACATAAACCAGCTTGGCACAGCATGGACTCTGTGCTGGGCCGTTTTGGCAGGATTCACATCAACTAGAACGATGACAGGTGCACTAAGTCCACCCATCTCGTTTTGTAGCCCTTTAAAACCCGTGAACAAGCTTGAGGCCAGCAGGACACGCTCACCCCGGCGTTGTATTTACATAGTCATAGGGGTGTAACAGCTGAGTGGATTGATGTAGTCAGGTGAAGTATGCTCCGAACCAGCAAGCCAGACAAATCCAGACTAGTCCTGCACTCCAGCATGGCACTGTCAGACCAGCCCAGATTGTCCATCCATCATGATCTCTGCAGTTCAGAGAGGAGAGCAGTTAGGACAGACGCTAGCCATTGGCCGGCCTGGGGCTAGCACACCCTGATGAGTAATCTGACCAAGCCACAGCGGGGCCAGCCGGGTCCAATGACGTCTTTTGTGTGCGAGTTAGCTTCATTAGCATCAGTCAAAACACCGGTGGCACCGTCTCTCTACATGTGATAAATAGCTCTATTTATAAACCCGTTCTCATAGTCATGCACATCAGCCTTAATGGATGGACTTTGCTCACAAGCATTCCTGTACACAGCTCAGGTGTTAGCATTAAATAGCTTTCTATAGGGCTAGAAACACGGTTCTTTACTCTCTTTTGCTCTTTTACTTAAGTAAATGTGTGGGTCTTGTGTTTAAGGGCCATGGACCAGAAGGTTCAAGTCCCACCTCAGCCACCTCCTTGAGCAAGGCCCCTAACCCAATTGCGTGGGATGTATTGATTGTAAGTCGCTCTGCATGAGGGCGTAAGTTAAGTGAAATCAATCTTAATTTTTTATGACTGAATATAGGCAGCATGATTCAGTGTCACCTGAGTAAATCTGTGCCTTTCGTTTTGGCCCTATTTAGCTGCTGCACGTACTCTGTGGCTGTATCACAAATAGCATTAGCATATATCACACTAGGCAGGGTACAGTGTGTCATTCATTATAAGGAACCCTAGGTACAAAAATGTCTTAAATAGGAACTAAATCAAATGCAGATTTTAAGGAATCTAACATCCGGTGGCTGCTAACATTGACAGGGCTACGGCTAGTCACGGCTAGTTAGCAACGCATTCAGATGCACAGCTTTAATTGAAACATCAGAAAATGAGAGAGCATATTTGTAAGGAAACTTTTAGAGAAGTAAGTGCTTATTGAACTTGTTTTCTAGCCAGTGACTATTGTCGTAAACTTGTCTTAATCTAATGTAAACAATAGCTCCGTCTGAGTGACCTGAGCTTCAGTCTTTTTACCAAGGCAGTGGTTTTTCTGTTATAATGTAATATTTATCTCAGACGAGTTAGCATTGCTTACAGAAATGAGGGGATAATTTAAAATGAATATCAAGAGAGTCCACAAGAACAGCTGGATAATCTGATCCTGTCCATGCCCCCATCACAGTCTGGGTGTTTTGAAGCTCTTGGGTGATCATACCCCCTACTGAACGGTCCATGTGGGGGCACTCTGGTCCAGTTTCACATGTTTCTGTTCACCCCCATGAATACATCACTTCCTACTCAATCACCGTAACTGATTTTGCATCTCATTTGCGTAATCGAACAACTTTCTTTGACTTTTAATTTGCTTTCCCGATGCTCTTGTTTAACGAAATAAAATCAAATGCTTCTTTTTAGTGTGGAATATCCCCTCATTTTCGGGAGCAGTGTATGTTATGTTTTAAGCTGCTTTGTCCTACTTGAGCACTAGCCTCAATGTTTAGTTCTTTGACTTGGTGCTTAGAACTACTGCAATTAGAAAAATATATGGAATATGGTGTCAATAAAAAAGAGTCCCATTAAAAGGCTGGGAACTGCAACTGAGAATAGTTAGAAAAGTTAATATCAGCTTTATTCAAGAGGGTCCCTACTAAAGTACTAACGTAATCATTGTGATAATGGTGATTTTTTTTTTTTCTTCATGAAACTTTTTTTCTCCATTCGATTTGAAAAAATGTATGCCATTAACGAAAATAATTTGGATTTAAGCCAGAGTTTTAAGCTATTGTTTGTCCTATTTCTGGTTTGTTTGCTGGATAGACATTATACGAAGGAAAACAGAGCTGGTCACTTTGTGTCAGAGGTAGTAATAAAAATGTTGCTTCTCTACAGCTACCATGAAAGATCACATTTTCCTAGCTTTTTGCGTTCTTGGTATATATAGTTCATAGTTTCAGTTAATAGTGCTGTTTCAGCGAGCTCTCTAGCTTACATAATGTTGCTAAATGCAGTACTTTTGCCTAAGCTGAAGCTGGATAACTAAACAACGAGGCCAGCATTGACACGCAAATATACACACGTTATTATTTTTCGCGAAACCAAACTGCTCTACAGAAAGCCACATTTTCGATCCCTGGCTGAGACAAGAATCCTAACATAACAAATCCCATGTGACTGGTTCTCGATGGCTCAATCTGGGGTTTTAAAGGGTTTCGGGCTTTCTGGGTGGTCTGCATTTCAGTGAATGCTGAAGGGAAATATAATTGGAAAAACAGTGTAAGCAGGAAAAAGTAGCAGGGGTTGAGCTGGCGGTGCTATTTTAAGAGCAGATACACAGATTTGTTCTAGGTCTTGATAGAAATAGCATCGGTTGAGACGTGGATAAAGAGGTGTGAATATATAACATCATAAAAAAAAACATAGTGTGAAATCCTGGCAAAGAATGAGCGCGAAAGAAAGAAAGAAAGGAAAGGAAAGGAAGAGAGATTGTTTATCTGTGCTACTCATCGGTGATGCATGTACCGCGACTGTCCTCCTTGGAGAAGATTCTGCTTAGTAACCCGTTGTCATGGCGGTTGTCCTGCGCTCTGATAGGATGACAGCAATGGCCTGAGGGGCTCCAGCATGTTTGTGTTTTGAGCAGAGCAGGGGAGGACATGTTGCGTAACGGCAAAGGAACGAAGGAAAAAAAAAAAGGAAGTGAGCAAGTAGAGGAAAAGACTGAAGCAGCAGGGAGGGGCTTGCTAAGAACACAGACAGGGTGGTGAAGGTCCCACAGGTGCTAACTACAGGTTGCCATGGCAGCCCGTATAAAGAACTCTGTGTGGTAACAGGGGGGGTCGATCGTTCTCTACCGAAAGCAGATGTGCCCAGTCACGAGGCTCAAATGCCGCAGGCAAGGCCTCTCATCAACCCCCGACCCCCCCCACCCCCCCAACCCCCCAAATCCACCGTCAGCGGCATCACGGTCTGAGTCAACGCTGCATATGGGCCGCACATGTCTTGATATGTGGTGATTGAATTGTATTTGACTCCTGCTCATGCACATGCCTCATTTCCTGGAGACGGCATTTTGATGGCTCTGCTCTGCAATCTTCTCGGCGCATGTAAACGGCACCGCTTTCCTTTGAACCCGTCCGTCAAGCGATCAGAGCGTAGCCACAGGCCATGTCACCACGCAACGGCCCACTTCTTTTTTAATCTCCTTCAAAATTGTTTACATTGAGCCAAAGATTTTTGTTGAAGGTTGCCCGGCTGTGCTTTCGCACATCAAAGGGAGTATGTTTGCAGGAGTTAAATAGCGGACCGTGTTAGCCGCAGCTGCGGCGCCCCATGATTTTCCAGAGCCAACATGCTCCTGCCATGCCAAAAATCATTCACCAGCAATGTTTCTGGTTTTTGGGCTTTGCTCAGACTTTTGTATGGTCTCCAGCTTTTCATCATTCGGAACATAACATAAAGGGACAGATCCTGTAACCAGAGAAATTTGAGTATCCGCTTCACTCACTCGAGCTCGCGGACCAAATGAGAAACAAATGTTTCTTCTCAGACATTCTTGGCCTTCATCCCAGACCCCTTGTCCTCCGAAGTCTGGACTCTCTCTCCCTTTCCCAGAGTGCTCTGCACTTGCACAAAGGGAGTGTGGTCCATCTTCCGTTCACAACGTATCAGATAGCCCATTGTGTCTTATCAGTTTGGGCTCATCTCACTCAAAGTGGAGTCTGGCCAAGGAGCGAGGACAGTCTTCATGCAGGAAAAGTGTTATCTGGGAGACTTTTACGTCGACCAAAATGATACAATCCGTGCAAGTCTTAACACAGAACAGATCTAAGAGGTCTGAGGTCATTAAGAGGCCTTGGGGCAAACATATAAATCCAGATCTAAAAGCTGTGAACATGCTGAACATGTACCTGTTTGCTCCTAGAGGGGAAAAATGATGTAGATGGAAAACAAAAAGTCAATGTTCTACTAGAGTAACCTGGCAGGTCCTAGATAATGATGTTAACTAACTCAGTGGTATCAAACATAAGACCAGACCTGGTCTTTCTGCCCTTTTAAATGTCCTTTAATATAAACAGCATGGTATTTTCTGAGAATCAGCATAATGTTGACTGTAAACTATGGCTCGGTTAAATTACACTTCATATTGACAAGCGTTTATAACATTGAAAATAGCAGCATTCAAAAAACATCGAGTTTGGGCTGGAAAAGCGGCATAACCTCCCATTTCTGTCTGTTTGGCATGTTCCTATGGCTTCCTCTGACCCCAGGTCACGCCACTAAACAGACTGGCTATATTAAATTTTGGTGAGTGAGTGAAAAAAGGTGTGAGTGAGCGTAAACGAAGCAGTGAGTGTGTGGTGGCCTGCAATGGCCCTGTCCATGGGGCATTCCCACTTAAAACCGTTTCCTAGACAGACTCCAGATGTACCATCACACCAGGATTCACAGGAAATGGACATTCTATCAATATGAGCCTTTTTTGGAGACACCCTGTGCCTATTGATATTTTTGAAGCTTGGAAACACTCTTGTTCAGAGCTCCTTATCCAATCACGAAAGGAACGATCCAAACCTTTAGGTCTTAAGGGCTCAGCTAGACAGTGCTATCTAGCTCTGGTTCACAATCCTTGCCCTCTGTTCCATGTTAGTTTATTTTGCGTGACCCTTTTTCAGCTGGTGCATTGCCAGATTTGTTGGTGCTTCCAGTGCTAGCTTTTTTTTTTTTCACGGTCCACAGCTCCACCGTTGTGTGATCGGATGTGGGAGTTTACTAATGCGTGGCTTAAAGTAATAACTGTACAGGGTTATGACTTTTAACTTTGGCTTTTGAGAACAAACTGTCCCTCGCTAAAGTGGAATTCTTCACCGTCCATAGTGAGAGATGCTGCCATGCAGTGTTTATCCTCTATGCTAACTATGAACATATGTTTGCAATAATTACTTCCCTGTGTTTCAAGAATCATTTTCAAAACCTGGGCCACATCATCTTTTTCTGACCACATGTTTCATTAGCGGTCATGCAAATGCAGGAATGGCAAGGAAATTACATTGCACCCAAGAAATGAGTTGTTTTTTCGTACTAACCATTTGTTTTACGGAAATCAAGGCGTCCCAGGCCTATGCAGTATGCAGGTTAATCGCCCAGCCTGGTTCCACGGGTTCCTAGAGAAACGTCTTCCAACTTTGGCACTGTGTTGTTGCTTGCAAACATTTTCACAAGGCGAAGTACAGGATGGTTCTTGCGCTGGATCTAGAACCTCAGTGGAAATTGGCTGTGAAGGTAAGGAGGAGGACCACAAGTCTACCCATGTCTTTAAAGAAATGGATAAAAGTGTCTCAATGATGTCTCCAATATCAGGCATGTGGTTCAACGGCTGCTAACCCGTGATGGACAGAGCGATCGATTAGACTTAAGATCAGTGAGCTTAGGCAGGTCTGAAGTTTCTGAAAGAGTTAAAGCAGATTAGCCAGGCTCGAGGTACCACCTGGATATCGTCACTTCCATTTAAGAAAGGGTGAAAGATCACAAGGTTATGAGGTCGAGGGAACTTGCGTTGTCATTGCTGATAAATGACCCCTGATTGATGTACCCCTTTATTTAGCGAGGGGTGGGTGAGGTAACCAGATTCCTCCCTCAACTCTGTGTGTGTGTGTGTGTGTGTGTGTGCGTGTGTGCTGTTAAGAGATGAATGAGGCTGGTACCTGAAACCTGAGTACTTGCAGACCTGCTATTATGAAGTGCTCTCAAACGTGATTGGCTGCTTAGGTCACGGCTGTGTTTGTTTGTGTGGTGATGGAAACCCTGTGGCATGCTGGATAGGATCCAGAAACCAATGGCCTTGTTTCCGTGGAAACTCCACGGATGAAGGGAAGGAAGCTCTTGTTTTCCTGGAAGCACCGCTGAGCTTTATTGACTCACTGGATTTAAGCCCTTTCCATTAGCTAAGATCAGGAAAAAGGGGATGTGACCTTCTTTCTCGCATCTGCTCTGTCATTTAATATTTAGATCCCAGGTACTTCACATCATCTCCAGTGGGTGCAGCAATAAAAAAATATACTGGAAGACTAGATGTGTTAAAGGAATACTTTATGGATTTGACTTGACCGTAATCATGAATCACACATACACCACAGACGCTGTAGCTACAAATCAGGTTTGAATAACGCAGGACCATATTTGAACCTGTCCTTCATCCTCCATGACCTGCCCAAAGCCCCTCCAGAGCACGAGAGCTTGGAATGGAGTGTTTACAGATACTGGAATTATATTCGGACAGATGGGGCGAAATTGACCCTACGAGTGACTCTTTTATTCAGCTTTAATCCCTAACTCCGTGTCTCTTCTCCCCCTCCCTTTCGCCGTCAGATCCCTGGGAGAAATCTTGCGTGCAGGAGGTAGATTATGGCCAGGTCCATGTTGTGGTCGGTTTGGCAGGCTGACCTCTAATGCACTGAGGATTAGCTCCAGTTACCATTAATGGAAAATAGAGCAGACTCCTGGCTTTCTATCTGTGCTTGTGTGTGTGCTTGGAGAGAACGAGGGAATTTTCTTTCCCAAAGCACCCCCCTCCACCAGCAGCAGCACTATTCCTCATCTAAATCACTCAAGCTTGTGTGTGTGTGTGTGTGTGTGTGTGTGTGTTAGTGTAGGGAGGGAATGCCAGTCCACTAAGCGTATCAAACCAAAGCTGCAGTAATCTCCGCTTTGTACGAGGACATGGAAGCCTTTCAAAAACAACCAGCAGAGTCACAACACAGAACTAAAAAGAAAAATGCATTTAGATATGTGTGTGTGTGTGTGTGTGTGTGTGTTTGTACTGCGCATGAGCTGTATGACTTGGCCAAGCACATTTTGTGGTTCAAGCTTAAGGGGATTTCGAGAGACCGCGTTTTCAGGAAATTGTAAGCTTAGCGTTCACTCTGCGTCGTTTTGTCGCTATTTTGGTTGGATGTTGAGATTGAGTTCAGACGTAAACCCACATTAATCCCGTTCCTGGCCTTTCCCACCTTAAAATGAGGCTGGATCAAATTCCACACTGAATCCACTTAATAACACCTATCGTAATCCATGTTACGCTTCCCGTGAAACCTTTTTTTTTTTTTTTTGCATGTGAAAATTTCTGTAAAAGTGACCTTTGACAAAGATTTAAGTTTGAAGGCTGAAGCTTCTAGAGGATAATTTTTTTTTCCAAGGACAAATAACACTAACAATTCAGCCAGACTGGAATACTAACTGATTACATATGCTACTGTAGGACCAAGAAGTTAGGAATATCCCTGATTAAAAAAACATAAATGTCATGACAGCCACAGATATTGTGCAGAGCAGGATTGTAGAGTGATTTGGAACAGAACCCTAACCCACCCTGGATCCTTTTCAGCGTATAATATGTAGTTCCTATATTTGTAACTATATACTACACCTTTACTGAAAACATGCCACTTCCTGTTGCAAATTCAGACCATTCGTCCTGGCCTCAGAAGGTTCTGTTCCACATTACTTTCGGCCTTTGATTCAGAACTACACGCCAACTCAGGTCTTCATCTTTAGGGTATCAGCTACATCTTTGTCTGAGCTTGAACCGTGACTGCAAGGCCAGATCTCTGAGTTTCAGTGTCATGGCTCCTCGTTGGTGGAATAGACTTCCGTCCTCAAAAGACTTAAGACTCCACTCTTCAAACAATACCAAGGATAAAGCCTCCTCTATGCAGCTTTTAGTTTTATTTATTAAGAAATCTCTTCTGAGGGCAACATTACACACAACTGATTCTGTGAGAAGGTCGGCACCGTGGTGTAGTGCTTAGCACTGTCCCCTCACAGCCGTGAGATCCCGATACCATCCCGACCGGCGTTTGCATGTTCTCTATGTGTCTGTGTGGGGTTACTCTGGGTACTCTGACTTCATACCACATTGCACACAAGCGTGTTTTAGTTTCAGTGTTTCTCTATGACGGATTGTCCCCCTGTGATTTCCTGCGACCCTAACTGTGATTAGAAAGATGAGGAAATGAAGGAATGAATGCATGAATGGTTCTGTGAGGTGACCAATCAGAACACAGAGGGGGCGGGGGTATAATCACTTTGAACATGGCAAAAGAATGCATTTTCTTGTCCCATCGATTAGCTGAGCTGAGGGAAGAAAATGTATTGTGTAGAATTATGACTGAATATAAATTTTATTTAGGTAGCAGACGTTGCAAACATATTCAAACCTGGGTCAGAAACTGGTCCACCACCCAAGCACCTGCTAGCTAGCTGCACAAAAGTAAATAAAGAGTGAGAAACTACAAATAAACATAATAATAATGCGTGAAGAAAGTGTCAATAATGAAGTGACTGTGTTCGAACAGCCTAAAATCCATGCTTTGCAATGCACTGTGGGAATATGAGTTCATTAGAACAACTGATATGAAGTCATGACTTGGCTTAAAGTCTTGAAGTTGACTTGACTTGGCTTGAAGTTGAAGTCGGCCAAAGCAAAGATGCCGAATCGCGCCAAAAAACAGCGTCGTTTCTAAAATGTCTGTGGCTAAAGAATCCCAGCTTTCTCTTAGTATTTTAAGCAAAATGAGAAGATCTGGAGAACGAGCTCCAAATCTCCAAATCGAACCATTCCATGCTTATATCAGCAAAGGGAAAATACTCTGTTAAAACTCCGAATGGTCGTTCATATATTCCATCTCCGTCCCAAGCAGCCGCCCTTTAATAACGTTAAATAAACGCTTAGCAAGTCCTGTCCCAGATTTCGAACGTTATCTGTATTAAAGTGTTCATAGTCTGCTCAGCTGGAAGAGCTTTAAACCAATCATTACACGAAATTAAAGTCACCCCGATTCAAGCCCAGCTGTCACGTATAGCACACCATGTGACTGCTGAAACCTAATCTCTGCAAAGTGAGTAAGAGAGAAAGCATGGAATGAGTGGGTATGATGAGGGGGAAGCCCATGGACAGCTTTGGATTGAACTTTAAGACAAGAGCGGTCTTTGTAAAGGCAGAGCATGTGAGGCATAAACAGAGATCTGGCTGGAAGCTGATTTTCCCACTGAACTCAAATGGAATCCAGCTTTAACCACGGCTTTAACTCAGACATTCTTCTGAAAATAAAAACGCTTCAATTAGAGCAGTCTGAAAATCTGATGTCTACCCAGATCTCAGAGGATGTCCGATCCCTGGCTATTACTCACACAAACAGCTCGGCACAGACACGGCTGACGTAAGGTCAGATTTCCCCATCTACACTCCGCTTGTCCTAAAAACAGCGTCCCTGAGGAGGATCTGACCTGGTTTGGAGCGTACAGCTGTAAAGCATAAAGCCACTCTCACAAAACTCACAATTTACTGCATGAAAAACAAAGCGTGACTGGTCCTCATTCTTATTATGGGCCGAGGTGCCAAAATGTTTACTCAAATAAAAACAACGTTACCGCTTAGACTGCAGTCGAAATACGAATAGCTTTCCAATGACGAGCCCTCACCCAGAGCGTGGAGGGAAAAGTTTGTGACTGAAGAATGTGATCGGTTTGATGTTCGTTTGGCACCGTGTGATTTTATTCAGATTAAGTAAGGCGCATTTGTATGAAATGAAATGATTCGCGTGAAATATTGTGCATATTTTAGAAGATAGGATGCAAGATAGTGTGCTTTCATCCACCTTTCAGTAGCATTAAATAGTCTCATAAATGTAAACACTTAGTTGAAGGTGCAGCTCAGATCTTTCTGTGCAGCATCCCTGCCGTGATAAAGCTCTGATGAGACATCAAAAAGACATTCCCTCTCCTGCCACTGTTCCACAAACCACGTTTCGTTTGTGTTTAGCCATGGCCACGTCTGCTTTGTAGCTGCGCCCCACGTTTTGTGTCCTCCACTGCAGTCCTATCGGTGGCTTGTAGATGAGTCTGGTGATTTTTGTATTCCATCATTTCGAACATTGCCAGCGTTTCTCTTTGAATGCAGTTGCACTAAATTGTGTGTAATTCTGTGTTCTAAAACATCACAGTGGACAGCTAGGGGTGCAAAAGAGGTACAAGATGGTCTGAATTTACGATACTGGATTTTACAATGGGAATCTGATTAAGCAGAATTTTTCATTTTTCCCATGCAGTATGATGATACTTTTCTTTCAGTAAATTGTTTAATACATTTCAGGTGATATTCAGTACTTAATTATACATTTTTTTCTAATTATGTGAAAGTTTTTGCCCAAACGTAGGTTAGTTTAAGTCTTTCTAAGCATGGTTAAGGGACGCTAGGCTACGCTATGATATACAGTAATTAATAAACTCCTCCGTTCACATGATTTATCGGTACATATCCCCAATCCCTGGGTCAATTGCTATTTCTACTGGTTTATTATGCCACATAATGTCATTGCATTGTTGAACACCAGAGGGTGCAGTCATACTAACAGACACGCTTTTTATACAATAAAAGTAGGCATTATTTTGAATTGTTATTATTCGAAAAAAGGAATGAATTTCGCTCCGTTATTTAAGATATGGCGAAGCTACAGTAGAGCATTTTGTTTACAGTTTAAAACCACCGTTTCTGGTGGTTTAAGAACGTATACGGGAAATCGTGCATTGTTCTGCACTGTTTGCGCTTGAGAAATAAAAAGGCATGCCGTTTATGAAATAAAGTCAGTAATTGTGAGAAAATCGTTCCGGGTTTCGTGAATGAAATCGTGAGTGGAGTGTATCGTTACACCCCTGCTAACAACGCTCAGAAATTGTACTTATCATGCCTTTCTAGAACATATTGGTTCATTCACGGTCCAGGCTGGAAAATGTACGACACTCATTCAACTGGCTGGTGGTTTATGCTCGAATAAAACAAGGACATTTTGTTCATATCAAGAAGCAACATATCACGTTACTCGCCGTCTGTTTTCCTTGGATACGCAGCGCAAAGCTCTGCATGGCTCTGAGGTACGGAGGGAAATCGGACGAGAGCAGGGTGCAGGAAGTGCACGGGGACACGTTTATGGGCTCAAACACAACCCTGTGCTAATGGAGATTTCCTCTCTTCCTTTTCGCCGCTGCGCCCGTAAGTGGCAGCATCTGGACTTTTAAAGCGCTTGGCCCACGAGGTTTCACTTTAATTAGGTCGCCGAGTGCATGTGCGCCCCTGTTTGTGCGTGCATGACTGTTTTTTTGTGTACATAATTCCCATAAACTAGATCTGAGTTTGTTATATTTGTCTGAGGCAATCCACTGGTGGCTACGCATCGTTTGCATCTGCACTTGTATATATGACTCATGCGTCTGAGTTTGTTTATGGCGCCGTGTTTGTTTGCGGGCCAGCACATGCGTGTGTGCGTGTGTGTGTGTTTATCTTCGAGGTCGTCCGTGCCTGCGGGAGTGTATAGGAGCATTTTTGCGTGTTTGTTCCCCTCTGTTTGTGTGGGAGGGTGAGATGTTGGTCAACATGTTCCTTTTAAGAGGTTTCGGCTGAGCCCAGACCACAGAGAAAGAGCTCGGCGACTGTTTTCTTTCTTAGGGATCTGGCACGTCGGACGATTCCACACATATTATTTTTTCATTGACGTGGAGCTCCAGGAAGGTCCGATCGAGTTTCTCTGTGACCGTGCCGGTCTTTCCCTGAACTTGACCCATTCAATTAAACGCCGTAAATAATTGAACTGATGGCGAAACCGAAGCACGGCCTCATGGGAAGCTTGTGACATCATGCATAAGTTAAGGAGGATAAAATAGGACACGGTCATCCCAGAGGCACAGCTTACTGTTAATGTCTTGGCCAGCTTTTCATATCCGATGACAGAGGCCCGTACTTTGAAACAAGCCAATATGTTCACAGAAAGATGCGGCGTAAACTTTAAACATTAAACGTTAATATTAAATAATAAAACTAATAATTGTCTCGATTATATACTGTGCTTCAGATTCTCCACAAAGGGTTTCTATATCCTTTCGCTGCTTTTTAATTCCTTAATTGCTTGTTTAACTGCTGGGTTGCCAGATCCCACAAGAAAAAAACACACACGGGTCAATGGAAAAAGAGACCAAATAAAGCCAAGTCTTTAAAATAAAGGAATCGGTCAACCGTATCAGTTACGCCGTGTGCAAGACTGAGAAAAGCGATTGAAATCAGGTCACTGGTAATACATGCTACGAGAAATCTGATTTACAGAGGTAAATCCTGCTCTCTTATTCCGATTTCTTAATCTTAAAAACTGTAGAACTCTAAATTGGCGTATTGTTTTAGTACTTTTTCGATTTTCTTTGTAGGCAAAGGTGCAAAATTAAAGCCATCCTTGACCCCTGACCCACGCGGAAACCCAACATAATATCCTCACTGTGAAAGGGGGTCGTCTAGGCTCCTTGTTTGAAACTTTTGATGTCCGTTCGTCTATTTTTGCAACAACAGGCATCCATTCAATCTGACATCCTGTCATCCTGCTGACTGTTCTCCTCAGTTCATAAACATTGACCATTTTCATTATCTCCAAAACACGTAGCAGGGGCATGGGGTGTTTCGGATTCGATTGGGTCTCCTGACGATGGCTCTGATGTTAATTATAGGCGTGCGCTGGGGCAGGAGGTGGGATACAGACTTACATTATTGTCTCAGACTGTGCTCCATTCATTAGCCAAACGAGTGGACTCAATAGGCACCATTAACTGAGGTGAACAAGGTGAGGATTGTGTGCTTTGCCAGCCATTGACCTGTAGTTTTTTTGAATCATGTGACAGTTGGACAACCGGACCGTTACTCATATGTCCGCTTCAAAAGACCTAAAGCCAGGATGAGAGGTCAGGGGTCACCTGTGACATCCCAGATGAACAATGTGACGTGCTGCTCTGTAAATTACGGCATACACAACAGTCCCTGGACGTGTACCTTTACAGCCGAGATGCTGTGACCCGTATCCATTAGCCAAATGCTTTAGCCATAGCTATTAAGCCATGAGTGGTCATGGCGCCAAGTGAGACACCCTGCTTTCATTTTCACACGAGGCTTCCATGATGCCGGTAGTGGCTTGCATCACGTGGTCGGGGCCGAGCCATTTACTGTAGCTGCTACCATGTGACCAGAGTCGTT
>JAUZST010005347.1:0-15643 GCA_034779995.1 Parotocinclus haroldoi | reverse complement strand
TATATATATGTATGTATGTGTGTATATATATATATATATACACACACACATACATACACATATATATATATATATATACACATACATACACACACATACACACACACACACATCACACATATACACACTAATTGCATGACAAGTAACTAATTGCATTGGTCAGTTGCATTGGTTCTTTTGTCTTTAGGACTATTACAAGAGAAATTCATTTTAGGTGCAACTGCACAGAATGATTCAAATACTATCTGATCAGAGGTAGTGCTGGTTCCTTTTTGTTGATGGTTATGGACAAATAGTACAGAGCAACAAATTCTATTTTGTTATTTTTATATGTACAAGTTGTACCTATATTGTACGTTAACCTGATAAAAAGCAGGTGGTTAATATCAATGGGCTGTTCACAACAGGAGCAAAGTTACATTGACTCTAGACTGACATGATGACTTTGGGGCAATTTAGAGTGACCAGTTAACCTAATGCGTGTCTTCGGAATGTGGGAGAAAACTGGAGTGCACAGAGTACACCCAAATAGGCTGGAAACTGTCAAGATGGAACCAGGGATCTCCAGAGCTGTGTGGTGACCACGCTAACAACCCAAAATGTAGGTGTTAATCTGGAAACACAGCAGGCATGCTAGATTGAAAGAGTATGTGTACGATTGGTGTGTGATTTGTGTGCGTTACATTACATTTGATGGGCTTGAGCTGATGTAGTAGAAGATCTTGTCTCTGGGAGTGAGTGGGCTGCCGCTCTTGTGGGGCGATATGTAGATTGAGTGGTTATGAGAAAGTAGAACTCTACGTGGTGACCCGATCCGAAGCAAAGGGTATGGACACAGAGGTGGAGTCTCTGCCTACACAAACCAAACACTTCATTAGAAAGTTTTTCTCCTCAGATGTTCTGTGTGGACAAGGAAAGTCATATGCATATGCTTATAAAATGATTAGTGGTGGCCAATCAGATTGCTGCAGGTGATGTAGCAGGTTCTTGTCATTTCTTATGTGCTGGGTTGTATTGCGAGTGTTGCAGTGTGTTTGGGACATTTTGCCTGGTCCCTACTACGACACCTGTGCTTTGTTTTCCAAAAAGCAGCAACTTTCATTTGAAAAACCAATAGAACGATGAGTGGTAAAGTGGTCAAGAAGGTTAAGATTAAGAGTAGGTGTATCCTAGCATTAATCCTAACCGTTTCAAAAGATTTGGGCACCCCTGGTGACCCATGTTTTGTTGACATGTTCCATATTACACATTACATATTTCAAGTAAACAGATCATTTGATCAGGGGTGCCCAAACATTTGTATGAAACTGTTTTTTTATCTTAACTTTGGCAGAGTTCAGTATACTTAATTCTGAATGGCTCTGCTTATATTTCAGTAAGTTTTGATTAGAGAATTAGAAGTTTTAAAAAAACTTTGCTGTAGTGTGATTCTACTCCTAATAATGCTTTTGAAAACCATGCTTTTTCAGATCTTACTGAATCAAACAAGTCATTTAGCATCTTAGTACTCACTCCAGCTTTCAGTGAATTGGAAGAGTAGCGCACAGCAAACTGTTTGATCTGCTTGATATAAACATGATTGTAGAAGCGAATCAGGTCACCCCGCTCCTCCTGTTCCTCCAATGCTGTGTGGGTGCAGGTGGATGTGGGGGAGGCACTTGTAGGTTGAAGAACAGGAAGCGTGTTCCTGGAGCGCCTCGACATGGTACTGCTATCACCACCAACTGCTGCAGGAGAAGGAGAGTGAAGATATTTCCGGTCTTTAATACATGAATGTACAGTAGGGTCCAAAGAATGTATGTAAGAGGTATGTATGTAAGTTATCAGTACTTACACTGCTCACAAAAATTTGGGGATATTTCAAAAATAATATAAAAAAAGAATTTGTTTTTTATTTAATTAAACAAAATCATCAGAGAAGCAAATGAAAAGACAAATAAAGTTGTTTAGTTATGAAAATTAGATGCAATTATCCTGATTGTATAGCAAGTGGCATATTCATGGGGTATCGGCCTTGGGGGGCCTTGCATTATCGTCCATGAGGAGAAGGTGGTTTCTAACTGCTCCAGCATAGGGTACCACTATAGGGCGCAGGACCTCATATTGGTATCTGACAGCCATCAGCGATCCATTTCTGATGGGGTGGAGCTCGATACGACCACCAATGCTGTTGCCATCCCAAACTATTATACCGCCGAAGGAGTCCCTTTCTCACAAGAAACATGGATTCTCCTGTGTTCCTCGTTCACACCAGATCAGGACACGATGATTGTCAGGCTGCAAACTGAACCGTGACTCATCAGAGAAGAGGACAGTTGACCACTGCTCATGGGTCCAATGACAATGCTCATGATCCCACCTTCCACAGGCTCTATGGTGTTCAGCAGATAATGGAATACATACTATTGGTCACTGTGCATGCAGTCCAACACGATGGAGCCGAAGTCGTATGGGTGCATATCCGTCATCCAGTGGCAGAAAAAAGACTGTGCTGCATTATTGCAGTTGAAGGAAACCTCTTCTAAAGATGATGCACAAGAAAGCCACAAGCATTTTGCTGACGCCAAGCTGACTAAGGACATGGATTTCTGGAACAATGTCCTGTGGTCTGATAAGACCAAGATAAACTTATTTGGTTCAGGTGGTGTCAAGCGTGTGTGGTGGCAACCAGGTGGGGAGTACAAAGACAAGTGTGTCTTGCTTACAGTCAAGCATGGTGGTGGGAATGTCATGGTTTGCCGGCTGTGGGGAACTACAACCTGAACGCACTGTACTCTTTGTTGAGTTGTTTTGAGGGAACAGTAAATTTACACTGTTATGTAAGCTGTAGACTGACTACTTTAAAAGAAAGTGTCATACCTTCAGTGTTGTCTATTGAAAAGATATGATAAGATAGTTACTAAAATGTGAGCAGTTTACTCACTTTTGTACTCACTGTACATGATATGATTTTTAAGGTTAAAGATGTATGATGTACCGATGTACAGTTAAAATGAGAATAATGTAGCTGTTACCCTGTTCGTGCACTCCCTCAGATGAAGCCTGTTTGTTGTTGTTTTCACCTTTGCCTGAATGCTGTCTCATTCGTTTTGATATCAGAACACTTCTGTACACCTGTAATACCATGTTATCATCAGCAACATGCTTTCAACATCATCTCTTATTCAAAGGTACTGCACTTACGCTGCTGCTGGCCTGAGGCTGAGATCTATAGCACTTCATAATATTCTGGAATGACTTGTCCTCTTTAGTCACCTGCCCAACAGACAAACAAAAGGTTGAAGTGTGTAAGGACTGATGCAGTTCCTTCACTCCTGAAAAGTGACTAAACAGTTTCATTCTCACTTTAGCCATGACATAGATGGCACACATGAGCAGCTGGTCGAGGTGCCGATCCATCATTAGCTCGGGGTAGTTTACCAGAGAGTATTCAAAGCAGGTCCAGATCTTCCTGCGCAGCTCAGTGCTAATGTCCAGCTTCGCACACAGGTCTCTTAGACGCACGCTTGCCAGGTGATAGACCTGAGAATGGACATATGAATAAAGCTGTGCTTTCTATGGGTGATGTACAGTACTGTGCAGAGGTCTCAGGAAACCATAAGAAGTGGTATATTGACCATATTTTGGCCATATTTTCAACAATTGGACCCCAAAATTTCAAAACTTGATTCAACATTTTATACTACTTTTCCAATTAACTTCATTCCAATCTTTGTAAGCGTTAGCGTATCATGGCCATTTCACCCTGCTCTCCTTCTGAAAGAAAGTGGTTTCTCAGCTGCTACCATTCCAAAAAGATTCTACAGACTCTAGAAGAGCAAACTTGGCATCATGATGAATTAGCTAGATGCTGCTATTGCCTAAGTGCAAGTATAGGTCATGCCAAAAAACTTGCCACTATGCGATATAGATTTGTTTTTCCCAATTTCTTTTCTAGTTTTTAATTATTAATGTACATTTCCTGTATGTCCTGCTTGTCATTTTAACAGACTGTGAGATTTTATTTTTTTTATATTTAAAACTTATGTCCTCATCTGTGAACTAAAAATCGTGCAGAATTTGAAGATTGCGACAAACTTTGAGAGTCAGCTGTACAGGCCAGCCAATGTACCAGCATAAAAACACACTCACCAAACCTTAGTGCAATCATTAGACGAGGTGCCGATTCAAGCAGTTGAGAGGGAGATGGGTTCGAACAACTTTTGAATACTTTAGACCCAAAATATACACTGTCAAAGTATCATTTAATTATAAGAAATAGGATACATTATCCTGTAAAATAGCTAGATATAATGTATTCAATATTGAACACCCCTACAGTAGGTGCTATATATGCTAAAGCTGTAATGTACTGTAAATAGGGGTTTCTCAATTACCAAATTACAAGTGCATGTTTGCTTTTTTTATTGCAGTTATCTGATGTTTATTCAAACATAAACGTTCTTGCTCACCTTCCGGAAGAACAGACAGAGGGACCCTGTTTTTTGTGCTCTGCTAGGAGGAGTTCCCTGCTGAGGACTAGTCTTGGCCTGTTTGCTGGATGTAGAGCTGGTGTGGGCAGCACCAGCACACATTGTGGCTGTCAGCTGTTGGGCGTTTAGTGTGCCAGTCAGTGCCTGAGCGGTGAGAGGCTGCAGCCTCGCTCCGCTCTGCCCAGGCACGCTCACCTGCACCGGCATAAATGTGATTCCTCCACTCTCATTTGCTATGCCTGCAGAAGAGAGAACATTACATGATCATGAAAATATTTGCAGCTTGGTATTATTTCCAAATGGTAAAGGTTTGTAATTGAATACTTCATGACAGTGGCTACAGGGTGGCCAAAAGTCTGATACTAATATTAATGCTTCTTTATTGCATGAATTTTATACAGTGTTGTTCATTACGCTTTCGCACCAAGACTGTAGTGGCCTAGCAGTAAATGTACTAGACTATGGACCAGAAGGTCCAGGGTGAAATCCCAATTATGATAAACTGTTGGGTCCTTGTGCAACACCGTTTACCGTTTATCATTATTTTGAAACTGTAGCTGTAGCATTATCCTTTGCATAATGGTGTTTGCTAAATGACTAAATGTATATGTATGCAAAGACCAAAGAACGTCAAGAAGTGCTGACTTTAATGGGCTTTTCTCTACAGTTACCTGATCTAAACCCTATTGAGGGTTTATGGGAGCACTTGAAGACTAAAACCAAGCATTCAATAGCATCACAAGATGATATTTAGAGTAATGTGAACTCATTCAGGGATAACATGGATCATCAGATTTTACACCAATCTGTGGAGTCCAGTGTGCGTTGTTATTACAGCAAAAAGGAGCACGTACCACATATTAACACATTCTGAAATGTATGTATGATTTTTCAACTTTCCACTCATACTGGTATGCTGGCATAAATGGAATTAATTCATAATGAAAAATATTGGATTTTTTTTTAAAAAGTTGCCTGTTTGAAAATAATGCAAAACTCCACCCAAAGCTTATCTGCGGTTTTGGTTTTGCACATCGTTCTGAACAGCATGATGAAAAATAATCTCATTCCGTCCTTCCCAGAATAGCAATCATCACTTTGTGTATGCACCCTGTACATGCTACCCACAGTCAATCACATATTAGCTTTTTCCGTTTTTAGATCATGTATACATATATTATGCGGGGATTGGTATTATCAGATATTTCAGGTATCCATGGGAAACGTGTCCACTAGGGTTAAGAGGGGACTAATGTATTTGCACTGTGGCTATCTGATAACGTATTACTGTATTTACATGCAAGTGTACTTACTATCATTCACTTACTGTATCACTAATAGTACACTTGTAGCAAGAAGAACATAATACACAGAAATCTCTGCACCTTGCACAGGTAGGGTGACTGTATGTCCATTGTTAGCTGTAACAGTAGCTGTTGCCATCATGACCACAGTTTGACCAGCAGATATTGTGCTGACCAGGGATGCTTGGCTGGCTCGGGTAGATGATGCAGGATCAGACGTCACTTCTGTGTCCACAAAAAGGCGTCTGCATGCTGTGCTTGTGGGAGGGGAGCTACGGAGGGTGGTGGAAGGGGAGGACAGTCCTGATAAAAGAAACATGAATAAAATCAAGCAAACTAAATCAAAAAGTAACTTTCCCATTCACTATTCTATTGCACTTTGCTTCAAGCAGACGGAGTTGTGCTTCAACTTTATACCTTTTCCTGTTCCTGCAGTATTAGCACCAAGTTCATTTGTTCTGGGAGTGTGAGGGCTGACAGATCCATCCTCTAGGTACTGTGGAGGCATCACCTAATGCATAAATAAATACATTCTTCGGTTAAATATTAAGTACATTAAAGGCCTCTCTTATGCAGCAGAAAATGATGAATCTGAGAACTTAGTAATAGTCTGCATTCATTTATTCATTTACTCTAAATATTTGATAATCACTACAAATTGCTCCCTTACTGACAATAACAACAAACTAGATCAGGTGAAATGTAAGTTTATACTGGATTTATTTTTCCGTGAATGTGAAATGCGAACCGCTGAATACTGTCAGCATATATTTCAAAACCAAAATTATGCTGCAGGTATTCTATGTTCTTGTGTAAATCGCTCTGGAAATCTGTAAATGAACAATAAGTGGCCAAGAGCAGAACCAATGGGCACTATAGTGGACACTTTTAGGCTGAATAATTTCCATTAATCTCTAATAGTATTATCAAAAATTGTCTTGTCACCTAAAATGTAAACCATTCAAGAACTTATCAGTAACTGTTGTAGAAATCACCAATTCTATAACATCATGTTTCCTGGAAACAGATCATAAATCATGCTAATTTAAAAAAAGAGCTGTTCGTCAATAATATGGAATTATGATATCGAAAGGACAATTAATGCCTAATCATAACTTATTAATTTTGATACTGGTGTCAGGATTCACGTTAAGAAATACACACTGCAATGATATTAATATTAGAATGACCAGCCAAAGCAGTGATTATTGATTTAAATGATTGGCTAAACCGTAAAATGTTCCTCTAACCTCACACCTGTAAGTGCACAATTTGGCACTTTGGGTTGACAGAATTCATTACTTGTACTCCTTTTGAAATAAAGCAGAATCTGTAAATAGTGTCAATTATTCTTGGAGAAAGTTGACCATAGCCTTCGCTGTTACAGAAGGGTTGATGAGATCTTTGAAAGTAAAGCGTTTATAGACCCATGTATTTATAAATATGTTCATTAAATAAACCAGCTGAAATAAGCAAGCATTGCTCATTAAGACATTATCTTACATCATCAAACCAAAATCATAATAAGGGTGTAACATTAAATCATTAATAAGTATAGTTAGAAACAGGTGCCAAGTCTCACCTCCTGGCAGGATGGAACATGGTTCTTGGCCCCCTTTATGCTCTCCCAGAGTGGGGAACTCTCTTTCCATGCCAGACTCTCTAGCACCTGTTCCTCCACATGGTTCAGATGCTTTACCACTTCTCTGACAAGACCTTCCTCTGCACGAACAAGCACCTCAATCACCTGAGGTAGAATAAAAGACATGGAATGAAAGACTAAATGGATGAGGCAACTCATGCCATGCCCTGTGATCTCAGCGAGTACCACTATAAGACCCCACTACAATCCTGATTATGACATGTAAATAAAACACACACACACACACACAGTCTTTTGTTTGTTTACCTTATAGAAGTGGTAAGGAGGGATATTAAAGGCCTGCAGGACCTGTTGGAACTGGCCAGGTGGATGGTAGGAAAAAATGACAATGTCCAAACAGCACGCTATAAGAGAACGGTGGACCAGGTCTTGCTCTAGAATAGACTGGAAAAAAATAAAAAAATAATAACCAATCAGAGCGTACTGTTGTTTGGTAAAACCTGACAGCAAATTTCATCGCAAACCTATTAATAAATAAAATCTTACAGAAAGATCACTTTCACCAAGTCTCTGCTTCTCCTGGTCAATGATGCCTTCCAGTGTTTTGTAGTAGAGGGCCTCAGCCAAGCAAAAGTATTTTGCTGCAATATCTGCAGACACACATTTTTGTGTTTTACTGTCATGTTCTATGTATCTACAGACATTTAAATGTGTTTTAACCCCATTTTTATCCCACTGTAGGTGCTAAGTACTAGCTCAATCTCCTTGATTAAACAACGTGTACAAATCTGGAATGTGGAAAACGCCAACTTGTGCTCCTGCTGAGATACATGCAGGCATAATTGCCCCATTTGAAGCTAATGCTCATATTTGACTAAACACTCTTGGAAGAGTGCACCAAGTAAAGAATTCTGTGTAAATGAGCAAACAGATGTCCATGAATTTGTTTTAACTCTAGATAGTGAAGGCATTTTCTCTCATGAAGCTACCACTCTCATGAGTGCTACCATGTGTCCTGTGTCATGCCAACATCGAAGCATCCTGAGACCATTTATGTGTGGAACTGTTCCCCATCCAGGGGTGTGGGTTTCAAACCTTTTGTCAGGCTTTCATTCTTGTCGTCGTTAGCTTTGGAGCTTTTGAGGAAAGTTTCAGACATGTCCCTCAGTCTGGCTGCAATGGTCTCACTGGGGTCCCTCACACAGGCTCTGTTTTCAGTAGTGAGAAATGTAACTTATGTCACAGTTCTTTGACAAGACGTGAGTTTTAACAGTTACAAACAGGATTACTTTAAAAAATATGGTGTACAGCAGACATTGCTATATATTAGTCACCACATTTCGGAAAATTATTAGAACAATACATAACCAAATAGTGGCAAATGAGTTTCTATTATATAATATAGTTATATATATATTCTATTATTTCTCTATATTATTTAGGAAAAATATTATCTAATTCCAAATCCAGTGTTACCAATGTCTGTGGCAGAGAAGGCTGCGAAAACGGACCATTGTTGGGCCATTAATGCATGCCCAATGCATTTTGGAATATTCACAGCAAACCCCCCTCTGTAGTTCATAATTTCAGAATTTAAATCAAATTTTTGGAACACCAATCATTATAGTGAATGCTAGTGGTTAGGCTATTAAAGTTCCTTGTATATTATAACTTCATTTTGTTTGACTGGATCTTGCTGGAGTTCAATTTATAGAAAAACAACTAAGCATTATTTAGAATATAGCAGATTCATGATGTAAATATAGTAACATTCCGTGTTTAAGAAAAACATGGGAAATTTTGACTTGGACATAATCTAAGCTCAATAGAATGCAAAAGAGGATAGAAATGTGTGTTGTGTGTATTACTTAAACATGTCCTTCAGTCTCAGGCTTGGTCCGTGTTTAAGTCCTGCCAGAAGACTGTGAAGACGAGCAACACTCTGCATTGCTGTAGATACTGGACTGTCAGTGCCACCCTCTTGCAAGTAAGCCCTTCCCGTCAGTGGAGTGGACACTTTTAGAACAGATGCCTGTAAGCAGTCATGAATGAGTGTCATTTTAAATTAAGAACCCAATATTCAGATCAAACAAGAAAATACAGTAAAGTTCAAAATGTACAAACTGTTTTAGGTATTTATTACGCACAATCAGTCTGTATTAAACCTATGCCTAATTAAATAACTACTTCTTCTATCTAGTAACAACTAATTAAATCGTGTTATTGGACAAAATGTTCTTTTTTTTTTAATTTATTTACTAATTATTGACTCTTCAGACTGCATACTTTTTATGTAGGTTCTGCATTGTGTGAGCTAGTGAAATGTGTATGCATTCTTACAATGAGAGATTTGTGCAGAATATGAGCAGGACTTTCCTGATTCTCTATCCCCTCAAATAGACATGGTCCTGGAGTACCAATCTCTTTCCCTCCTTCTCCCAGAAATATTCTCTCATCTAGAGCACCAGAAGACAGAACATGTTCTTCGTATGCTCGGTTTAGAGATGTTCTAAAACACACACATGCACAAGGATGACTTCAAGGACAAATTCATGAAGACAAACACAAAGACACAGCAGTACAAAGCAAGATATTGTGTCAGTCTTAAAGTAAGTAAGATTATTTGAATTTTAGATATGAAATTCCTGTTATTCATGAACACTTACAGACTCTCTCCAAAATTGGCAGGCTCCAAGAATCCTGTCAGTGTATCTTCTTTACCCTTCAAAATCTGTAAGTACAAAAATTATTAAATAAGGTTTATTTAATAACATATTGAATAAATCTGTAAATTGGCTCATTGCAAACCATCTGTAATAGGAAAGCAATTTAATAAGACACTGGAGTCTGCATGTCCTCCCCGTGTCTGTGTGGGTTTACTCCGGGTCCTCTGGGGGCACTTATCAGGTTGCTAAGCACCTAATTTTATGTAAAAATGTCCCTTAACTCAAGGACTGTTTTAGAGACATTTTCAGTTTTCTTTCATTTTCATTCAGTTACTCCATATATTCATTAGCCTGTTTTAAGCCCAATGCTATGCCCAAGATAATGAAGACAATAAACAACAATTTATCATTTAAATTTTAGTTTAGTTAAATATGTAACAACATCATGCTGCCGTGCCAAGAATTAGCGACACTCAACTGTATGTTTAATAATAAGAATATTTAAAAAATTCACAAAAATATTTTTTTCAAATGGGATAAAATAACACCTGAATTACTAAAGTGTTATTAAAATAAAATACTAAAGTGTTACCAAATATCCTGAGTGGTATTTTAAGTCTTGTGAGGATTGGCAACCTTACAAAGTGGTAAATGCTTTACCATCCCACTTTTTTGTAATGTGTTGCAGTGCTGAAATGTTGAAATGGATATTTATTAAGAAATTAAAAGTTGAACAGGGAAACACATGAAATATCTCAGCTCGCACTGTCTGGAATAGAATGAAAGTCAAAGTAAATGTAAGAATCACGGTGTGTTTTTATTATTTGCTTTTGCCATACTATGATTTGAGGCAGTACTAAAGTCTTTCACCTTGCGTTCAAACAGTTTCTTCATGAAGGGTTTCCAGAAGTGTTCTTTGACTCCTTTGGCTTCGAGTACCAGACCATCATGCAGTTCACACAGCTGCTCTATGAAGCAGAGTGGTCCGGGACCTGGCTTAAAATCCTTACTGCTAAAGTCTTCTGAAAGACCTGTACAAACAAAGGTTGCTGCCAGATGCAATGCTAACTTGGACACAATATTTCATGCTGTGTCAATCTCAAAACAGGAGTTTCACAAGTACATTTCATGATCTACTTTGGCATGTTCCTAAAATTTCTTCTAATGAAAAAATGTGCACAATGCAATCACCAGTGTTCTATGTTCTAATCTGTAACTACAAAAAGTTGTATATAGCAAAGTAAAATATCTCCTGAATCCATCATTTATTCAGTCATGACAAAATATTTAGGTTAGTAACCTTTAGATTAGTAACAAGTGAAAAAACGAATTTATCATAGTGCCAGAAACACAAGAAGCAAGCATTAGTTCACATAATTAATTGGGAATGACTCTACAATGTGGGCGGATGTGACAAAGACAGTGCCATGTACCTTTGAAGGAAGGGTTGAGGAGATCTTTGCGGCTGGAACACAGCAGAGAGTTGGAGTAAACCAGGTCAAGTGCACACAACAGTAGATGATAGGAGTTCACCAGGTCATCACTGATCATAGGAAAGTTACCTACAAAGAGTAATGAGAGTGTTGATTATGTTTTTGTTTTCCAGGGCATCATGGGTATGACATAGAATGTTCATAAGATTAAGAAAAATTAAGGTTGGCCTGGGTGACATTCCTAAAGGTACAATCCACTTTGGAAAGGGTTTCTTATTGGACTTGATTCTAAGAAGACACATTTCTCTTTATTTGTACCTGACAGTCTGTTAGGATACTTGTTGTCTTGTTGACTACCTACTGCTTTAATTGTTATATAAAAATACCTTCTTAGGAAGGTATGTGCAGTGTATAAGTTCATAGTAATAAATCAAAAAGGTTGGCATGATGGTGCCATTAGCACTGGTTTGCTTGGTCAGTTCTGAACTCTTGTTCTGAATGCATTGGACATCCAATGCATGCATTGGATCAATTGCTGTTTCTAAAGAGTCCCAGTGTGAGTGAGTCAGTGACATGTGAGAATATGCCCCATGGCTGTTGGCTAGGCCTAGCTTCCTGAACTGGACTAAGTTGGTATGGAAGTAACACAGTGAGTAATAGAATGAAGTGTAACAGTGACAGTAAATAGGGAACATATGCAGACCAGGACTAACATGTTCCCTGCTAGACACATGAAGTTTGCAGATATTTTCAAATAATACCTCATGAAAGGTCAGTGGGCTACCCAATAACGAATAATGATGGACTAATTGAAAGGGAAAGTAGTTATGATATTCCTTACATCTTTAGAGAATAACAAATGATGCCGCCTTATACCCAGATGGGTGCATTAATTAAGTCAAAATTGGAACTGACTTTAGGACTTTGAAGCACAATTACTTAGACAAAAACACCTGAGAGTCTGCTCAGAGGGATAAGAACGTGCAAGTGTGCTAGGTATACAATCATACACAATCATGTTCAGCTGTTTTCACCCCTACATGAAGCTATGAGCTGAAACCCGGTTAAAAACAGTCATAAAACATTACAAACACACAGTATATCAGACGGACATGGGCAGAGATCCACTTGCACAACAGGAAAAGTCTGTATAGTAAAGTCTGCATTGTTAGGCCGTGCAGCGTAGATTTATGCCTTCCCGTTTAATAAACGTCAAGAGGAACCTGTGCGCTGCACAGAACTCAAGACTACAATCGCTATGGTCCTAACAGTAAAAAACGATGAATATTTACACATGGGAGTCTCCTCCTATCTGTAAGTTTTAAGAGAGCTGGTTACAGTCCATAAACCCTGTTTAACACCATGTATGAAGTAGACCATCATCTATTGTGGACCCACACTCTAACAGAGAAACATGTAGTCTCTTCACTAGCACTTTTCCAAACAGAAAAAACTCTTAAGTCCATTAAAAACAGACAGTAACAAATATAAGCAAGCATATACACAGAAATGATGTTACACTAAATGAAAGCATCATACCAACAAAGTAACACTATCAGTAATATCTGTTCTCCAGACAATAACTGCCAAATGCTCGTTAACATTCAAGAAGGTCAAGAACACAGCATTCTGTGCAACATGTACTTACCAGATCCTCAACAGTTCATAAATAAAGCAACAAACAGTATCCTGAAACCTTGACAAGAACTGTAAATTGTCTGCACATGACAGCAGTAGCAATGAAGGAGATTTACACTAGAGAGGAAAATGACCATCCCACTGGTCCTGCAGAGACCATAGCCTACTCCAACCCAGACATGCCCCGACTTGTCAACTGCACTAGTTGCTATGATAAGCAATATGTGCTGCATATGCCCGAAAATTAATTGTCTCAAGCAGTCACTTTTTCCCCCTGCTGTTCTCACTAGGCACTCTTTAAATGTCTAAGCCATGGAGCATTCAATCCCCATTGTTACTTAATATTGCATATATAAAGCCTGGCTTTTTTCATTGTGTAGGCTTCTTATGCATTTAGGCCACTAATAATAATTATTGAGGATAACGTCTTCTACGTAATGTATTTTGTACAAAATACAGTAACATTTATTGGTTCCACCAAGTCTGATACTTACCTATTGGACATTTTAAGCAATTTTAAGCTGTTAGACATTTTCTGGAGCTTTTTTCATATTACTTATGCAAACACAGATCGTTCAGTGGGCTGTTTCAAAGAAGGTTGCTAAAAATCAGTGCAGTGGGTCAACATGTTTGCGCTGGTGCAAGCCCCCTGGGGCTCCTAACAGATGCAGACAAGCCTGCACAGGCCTTAATATGTTTGCTGATCACATGGCCAAGCTATTGTCAAACCAATGTCTATGCATAATCTCTGTGTGGTGAAACGACTTCTCACTTATTAAGAGACTGCGTGCTTGTGCACTATGTACAATGTGGTGCATAATGCATTGATGCAGTATGGTATACAGTGTGCAACAATGATTTGATCTATTACATGGTCAGTTAAGGGTTCTTATAGATGCTGCTTTAAAAAACAGGTTAAATAGAGTCAGTTTGTTGCATTACATGTGTTACACAGTAAAGTTTTAACTTTCATTTGTGAATGTAACTCTGTATACTCTGTAGCAGTGACATCTGAGGGATTGAAGATCACAAGCAGTTTATTCCTGCAGCCTATTAATATCAATAATGATATTATGTACTGAAGAGAAAGAAAATCCCATCCAATCTTTCTTTGAGGTACATTGTTTTTAAAGACGATTGGTTGACACAACGCTAAGCATGGCATCTTCATGCCATCCCTGCAGTCTTTTGGGGGAAAAAAAGAGCACAAAAATGGTGAAATGTTATGATATGACAACATTGCAACATTTTCACCAATTTGGAAGGTTGAATCAAGGGTGGTTGGAACTCTACCATAGGTGTGCCTTAACAGAAACCTTATTAGATGAGGTTACATATTTCTAGTTTTCAGCCATCCAGTGTTTGTGAACCTGTGCCCACTGCAGCTTCACCTTTCTGTTTCTGGCAGGTGTCTTCTAGTGTTTTCTGCTGTATTCCAATCACTGCAAGCTTTGATGCATTGTGCATTCTTGCAGTCTGACATGTTTTTTTTCTTCTCACCACAATTGTACAGGGTGGTTATCTGATCTCCAAAGATTTTCTGTCAGCTGCGCTTTCTGTGGACCTCTCTCATTTACATGCCAATCACTGGAAGTTGTTTTTCTTTTTGCACCATTGCACCAAACTCTAGAGACTGCTGTGCAGACAAACTAAAGATCCCCTGGCCACCTTTTCTCCTTGCAGACTGGATGCTGTTTTTGTACCAAATCATGATTACAATCACCTGTTGACATCACCTGTTTGAAATCAGATTATTATCTAGTTTTCATAAGTCATTATTTCATCGTCTGAACTTTTTTCGAATGTGTTTCAGGATGAAAAGCAGTAATTAATGTTTAATAACAAATGAAATTAAGTTGATTAGACAAAACATGAAACCAGGTTCAAATATCAGTCATACTGACTTTTAACTGCACCTGATAAGAGCTAGATGAGATAACATGGATGTCAATGGATGTGCTCACCTTTTGCATGCACAAACAACACCCAACAAAATTTGAAGAGCTCAGCCACAGTACATGGATGTCGTCTGAGGACACAAGAAACAGTATTTAACTTCTTCTGACAAGTTTAGATCATGAAAGGTTCATAACTTGGCACATATATATCACTCACTCTGGGGGCAACTTAGAGCAACATGCTAACCTTAAACATGTCTTTGGAATGTAAGAAGGAACTGAAGCACTTGGAGTAAACCTATTCAGACATGGGGAGGAGATTCAGGGTCCATAAGTCTGAAGTTACTCTACACAAATCACTGAAAACTACAACTATACTATTTACTAATGCTACCATGGCACATATGGCACTGGATGTATGTACGCATAATAGATAATGTAATAGATTAAAATAATATGTAAAATAAAATAAAATCCCTCTGGGTCCCCTTCTTATTCACTTAGAACCTATTTATCCAATTATACACATGATAGATTTGTCCCGAGATGTAGATGTGTGTGTGTGTGTGTGTGTGTGTGTGTGTGTGTGTGTGTGTGGGTGTGTGTGTGTGTGTGTGTGTGTGTGTGTG
>JAUZST010005346.1:0-15643 GCA_034779995.1 Parotocinclus haroldoi | reverse complement strand
AGCTTTATTGTATTATATATATATATATATACACATATATGTGTATATATATATATATATATAATACAATAAAGCTGCGTTGACACAATGCGCCATTGTAAAAAGTGCTATATATATCAATTTGTCTCACTCATAGGGTGGAAAAATCTATGTGGGACTCGTACTAAAGTGTGCTTTCATAGGAACTGCCACACAGATCAGTGTTTGCTGTTGCACAAGTGTTAAAAACTCTCACACATCTAGTCTATCATTTGGTTAAGTGAACTTCTTAATTATGCATGTCTTCATTGAAAAATTACAGTCTGGAGGGCATGGACAGAATGGCAATCACACAGATACATTCTGGCTCACTAATTTTGTAATTATAGTAATGGAATCATCAATAATAGCTTTACATTAAGTTTTCAAGTCTTAGTCGTATTGCCATTATGTGAGGGCACAAGGTGTTAATCATTGTCTCCGACCTAGTTTGATAATTATTTTAATGTAATAATATTCATCAGGTAAATATATGAGCCTGAACTGATCATTTGAATAAATTTAGCTGGGTCATTTATGAAGCGGTTTCCATTATGTTATTTATTTTAAGTAATACAAATTGATTTTATCCAAGTCATTTAATTCATATTCGATCTTCAGGCACCAAACAATGTCAGTTTGTACATCATCCGTTTCCATATGTACTACTGCGAAAGATTTGTGTTGTTGTAGCAATGATATCATGACAATGCGTAACTGTTGAGGATGATTGGTTCCAAAAATATCAAACTTTGATTAATCACTCTGTAGTACTCTTACACTGATGTTCACTCCAGACTTAGCGTATCTTAGCCCTTTCAGCCTTCCAAAAAGTGATTTATTGTTTTGGTGATTTATTTATCAAGCTTCTTAGGACATGAGATGGGTCAACATATCAGCCCAACGAAGCTGCCAGTCATACTAAATACTTGCGTCTGTAGCCTATGGGTTTTATTTATTTATTCAACACTGCATGTGTAAAACACTTTGAAATTTCAGAAATAAATGTTCCTTACGTCAAGTCTGATTTATTTGTTTTGTGCTTTTTACAGTGGAGCCGTATCTCAAAGCAGACTTACATTTTTAGATTAGCTTCTTATATCTTAGGCCTATCCGTAATTGAGCAATGGTATGTCCAGTCTAATCATGGATAAAACCTTTGCCCGGTACGAAAAGCCTGTGGTCTGACTAGGTTAATATCCTTATTAAGGTGATTAACCTACTTAACCCATGTATTATCTTGCCAGACGAACTAATTGTTGTACTAGAGCAGTAGTAATGGCACATTTAGCCACGCAGCCTCTGGTGTGGAGTTTTATGAAATGTGGTGTCACTGTGGGTAACATTTGGCTGGTGCTGAGCTAAGGTAAGGAGGGAGGGGCTGAGTGAATTGATGTGCATCCGTACAGTGAAATAGGTTTTTACCTTTCTTACGTAGTAATAAAATAACAAATCAATATGAGGTAATCCGTATTGACCGGGTTTGTCTAAGTCAGTACAGACGCACTACAATATCCCACGAGGTTACTAATGTTTTACAAGTATTTGATAAACAATTAAAAAATATAGAGGAAAACTAGAAATGAGTCTTGGGAGGTAGTTTATTATCCAGAACTTCCAACCTTGAAATATCTTATCAGGTAGACATCAGTAACTGTGCCTACGTTTTTGTCCGTGTCCATTTGATGAGCAGCACCTCTTATCTGGCATGGAATAAAAATAAATAATGGTTGTCCACAAGATGCTTGCCCACATAGTATTCATTCAGTCTACAATGTAGGATGTGATATTACCTCAGAACCCACTGTGTGATAATTTCCATAGTTAATTAAGCAAGACATGCTGTGGGTGATGCCCGATGTTAGTTGCTTTTAGGTTTTTTTTTAATAATGTATTTTTAATATCCAAACTGTTTTATTTATAGTAAGTATTCAGGTATTCCCCGATTTAATGTCTGTTTGCATACTAGTACTAGACTCATTATAATATCATAGATATAAGGTGACTTAAATATACTTTCATACGCATTCACTGCTCACAACAATTGTGAGATATTTCATTTTCAAGTATCCACTCATTTTTGTGAGCAGTGTATTACCAGATGCATTGGCTGGAGTGCATCAGTTGTAACACTTGTCGTGGGGCAACCTTTGGTTTACTGGCTATTAAGTCAGTAATGGTACAACAGTAGCCCATATTGGTTACAAATGTTTGAAAAAAACTTATTAGAAATACTTGTATCTAGAAGAATCAAAAATGGGTCAAGATGGGGAATTTTATTATCCATAACATCTAACCTTAATGTGCAACTGCACCTACATTGTGCCTGTGTTCTGTTGAACAGTAACAGCTCTTATCTGGCATGGAATAAAGCCCAGCGATGGTTGCCCACGAGGTGGTTGCCCACATAACATCAGAGTTGTTATAGTTGTGCTTTGAGAGAAGTGTGGGTGCATGTACCTACAGTAACTTGAATTTGCATTACAAAGCTCCCTTGCTCCAGAGCTCCAGTGCATAACCTTTGTCACTGATCCCTTCTTTTTTGTACTCTCAGTGAAACAGTAAACTCTTGTATCTTTCCTGCCGTGTGATTTCTCCTGTAGGTTCTCCATATTATGACAATGTCAGGCCACTCTGCTATAGCGACTCGGATGCTGTTCTGCTTTGTTATGACGTCAGCAGACCCGACACTGTCGACAGCTCTTTGAAGAAGGTAAGGGAGGATGAAGTATCTGTAAATGGACATAGGAGCCAGAGATACAGCCAGTTTGGTTACCCTCGTCAAAATGTAGTATGCTTTGTATGCAGTAGTTACACATGCTCTGGCAACTGTATTAAAGAAAGCCCATATGAGTGTAAGCATGTTTTTATTTATTGGCATATGCCCTTCACTGTATGCCAGTACAGCAGGGGTATCTGTTGCAGCATCTGAATATGATCCCTGCTCCTGACTGAGCTTTCCTTACCCAGACACAGGCAGTCGGGCCTGTATGTGTCAGAAGGTTGTCACCCAGGCATCCATGTGAGGCCTGAAGAACTTGAAACGCTCCGGATAGTAACCCTCAGGAGTGACTAACAAATGACTCGAAACAGAGCAAAGGGACAGTAGAGAGACAGAGAAGGCCGCACCCATCTCCTTGGTTTAAATAGCGAGTGATAAGCTTCCATGCCGATCATGTGTGCCTCATCAGCCATCCACAGAGCAAGGTGATTGCAGCCACCAGTCAGTAGATCCTGGAAATCATGCACACCCAAATCCAAGCTAGGACTGGCAAGGTGAAAGCTAACCCTGCACTTGTCCACACGCAGACCTCGTCCATTTTTGAATGGTGTCCAAATCATCTGTACATGCCAAGCTTTCAATACGCTTCAGTTTTTTGAATGTGGAATTCAGGAAACTGTTTGCCCTGCAGAAGTTGTCTGCCTCATTTTGTTCAGGGTTCAGGGCAGTGGCTCGGTGGGAATCACAGCTGGAAGGTCCCGGATTTAATCCCAGAGTGGAGCAGCCTGGGTCCTTTCTGTGTGGAGTCTGCATGTCCTCCCCATGTCTGTGTGGGTTTACTCCGGGTACTCCGGTTTCCTTCCACAGTCCAAAGACATGCATGTTAGGTTAATTGATTACTCTAAATTGGCATTGACGAGTGTGTCTGTGTGTCTGTGTGTCTGTGTGTCTGTGTGTGTGTGTGTGTGTGTGTGTGTGTGTGTGTGTTAAGATGAACTTGTGTATGGACATATCTTGGCGACACACAAGATTGGCCACTGATGCAGATAACAACGTAAAAGAAGACAAATAAACAACAAACATTTCATTCAGAATTTGAACAAAACCTAACATGACAGTGGCGTCCAAACTTTTAAGACTGTACCTATAATGATGCTTGTTGCCTTGTTTACAGAGACTTAAGTTCTAAGAGAGGTCTTATGGTGATCTTGCCCTATCTATAGTGGAAGACGGAGATTATGGATTTTTGTCCCAACACGCGCATCATCCTGGTTGGCTGTAAGACAGACCTCCGTACAGACATCTGCACAGTGATGGAGTTGTCCAATCAAAAACTGGCACCCGTATCTCAAGAACAGGTCAGCCAATTACAACCTCTGATTTGAGCTTCCTGCATTTCTTAGACTTGAGTATGAAGATGCATTGTATTGCCAAATGTTTGTGGACACCTAAAAATTACATTCACAACTCAGTAGCATGAACCTGAAAAGGCGTTCCTGTAGATATTTGCTATTGTGGTCCTGGTGTTGTACTGACACGTGTATTCTTTCGCAGATGCGCAAAGGGGAAAATCGACCTTTAGAATTAAGAATACATTTGTGTATTTGTGTGTTATCAGATTCTTATTGTGAAGAAAAATGTAAACCGAAGCTTTGCATGTGGCAATCAGTGTTGCAGTTAAATACTGCAGTGTTTTCCATACACTTAGTTATCTTGGTTATTTAATTAGTTCGTGTACACTAGAGTATCCCAAACAGATCCTGGAAGTTCTTGCATTGGCAGCATACTCATTCATTTAATGGGTGATTGTCACACATTGAGCATGTTTGGGATGCTCTGGATGAGCTTATACCACAGCGTATTCCAGTTCCTGACAATATCCAGCAGGATGCAGTGAGTAAAACACCTGCTCTATTAATGTGTTTAATTAATTAAACTCATGGACTGTGGTAGCCTAGCGGTTAAGGTACTGGACTCTAGACCAGAAGGTCCGGGTTTCTAACGCCACCTCTGCTAAGCTGCCACAGTTGGGTCCCTGAGCAAGACCCTTAACCCACAATTGCTTAAAAAATGTAAGACTGTATTAATTGTAAGTCGCTCTGGATAAGGGCGTCTGCTAAATGCTGGAATTGTAAATGTAAAGACCCTCACTTAAGCTCTTTCAAACATGGGCTGATAGTTTAAATTAACACACTCAAACTCAAATGAAAAGTAACTTTGTTCTCTCTTCGTTAGGAGTTTTCAATTCTTCCAAAGTTAAACCTTTTCTCCATGACATCACTTTCACACACTAAGGACATTTTGGAAACACCATGTACCCTAATATGCCTTTGTAATGTGGGAAGAAACCAGGGCACCAGGAGAAAATCTACGCAAGCGCAAGGAGAACATGCAGACTGGGTTGGGACTGAACTAGTGCTAAGCATTACATCACCGTACAGGACAACTTAATTTCATTTGTTAATAAACATCAATGCCTACATTTCAGGCCCACAACACAATCAAAGAAATGTTTACATTACATTTTAAAAAGTTTAAATTACAATAACACAAAAAGAATGTGACAGTGGTAATTCCGGGACAACAATCTCAGTCTATGACCTGTTTCACAGAAAGGAATGTGGTCAATAAACAGTGGACACCTGTACGAACATATGGGACCATGAATGTGTAACATCCAATCTAAGTGTCAATTAAAACTGTATTCTTATAATTGTACTACATCTCCTGATGAATTGCAGGTTGAGGTTTTTGAGACTGTATTAAGTACAGAAAATACAAAATAGTTAACATTTGTGCGAACTGCCAGTTCTACCAACTGGATGTAATTGTCGCGTTATTTAACATTACATAGAATGTTTACATAGAAATTCAAAACAGTTCTGTCCACATTTAGCGACTAGTTTATTTTTTATTCATTTTTTAAAATTATTTTAACCACATCTATAAATGGTAAAGGCCATGGAAGGGTGGGAAGCTGAAGCCCATCTGTCCCCACAAGCCAGTCTCTCAACCCCTTCCCGAAGCATCATCATCATCATCATCATTATTATTATGAACTAACAGATGAGTTAAAGGCACAAGCAAAGCAGACAAGAAAAAAATCATCACGCATATAATGAACACAGTTGGCTTAAAAAGCCCTTGCTAATGGCTGTATAGAGATTGCTGAAGAGCTGCAGTATCAATCGTAATAATTAGGCAACCACAGCACGGAAGCTAATGGCTATCATAACATACAGTGGGGCAAAAAGTATTTAGCCAGCCACTGATTGTTCAAGTTCTCCTACTTAGAAAGATGAGAGAGGTCTATATTTTTTATCATGGGTACAGTTCAACTGTGAGAGAAAAAATGTTTTTAAAGAATTTATTTGTAAATTATGGTGCAAAATAAGTATTTGCACAGAGGATCAGTTGTCCTGTCCGATTTGCAGAAAAACAGCCCCAAAGCATGATGTTTTCACCCCCATGCTTCACAGTAGGTATGGTGTTCTTGGGATGTCAGGAGTCTGACTGTCTGAGGCTTTGGACAGGTGTCTTTTACACAGATAATGAGGTCAAACAGGTGCCATTAATACAGGTAATGAGTGGAGGACAGAAGAGATTCTTATGTTAAGGTCTGTGAGAGCCAGACATTTTGCTTGTTGGCGGATGACCAAATACTTATTTTCCACCATAATTTACAAATAAATTATTTAAATATCCTACAATGTGGTTTCCTGAATTTCTTCTCATTTTGCCTCTCATAGTTGAAGTGTACCTATGATAAAAATTATAGACCTCTGTTCTTTCTAAGTAGAACTTGCACAAGCAGTGGCTGCCCAAATGTTTTTTTAACCAAGTTTGCAAGCCTGAACAATTAGACTGTAAAACTTATGTTCTTCAGTTTGCACTTTTTTGCAGTTTACAGTAAAAGACTAATTTCAATACAATGGAAAATTCTGATTATCAAGCAAAATAAATTACCATGACAGGATTTGGTTGTAACCATACTGGAAATCTCTCTCTTGGCTTTTACGTACAGGATAAATCAACTGGTTCTCGTGGAAATACAGAATCTTCTTGAGAGATGCAAGGTCTGGCCGCAGAGCCACCAATTCACCCAGATTAAGGACAGAGCTTGTAAACAAAACCCTGTCAGCAAAAGAAAAGTTTATGTTAGTATTGCACACAGTAACAAAAATTTTCAATAACACAAACTAACACGCGTGTCAACACACTCATAGTAATTAAAAGTACACTCACAAACATTTGGGGATATTTTATTATTTAATCAATTTTTTGTTTATTTGGCTATAAATATATAAATAAATATATAAATATATATATAAATCCATATACACAGACACACACATAACCGCTTAATTTTTGTGAGCAGTATACTATTTACATTATTTAAATAGACAACAGATTTTGATTCAGTAGAGGAGGTGCAAAAGAAATTCATTTGGTTGCCAAAAAACTCTGTTAAGTAAACTATTACATAGCCCAATTAACACAATAACATGCAAATGAACATGAAACAACATTAATTTATAATGTGGTTTAAGGCCTGTGCCAATGCTGTCAAAAAAATTTTTTTCAGAGCCATCAGCAAATTTCAAACATTCTGGTGAAGATGCATCTGAGAGCGCATGAAAGCTTTTTAAAAAAAAAAAAAAAAAAAAAAAAAAGCAATGCAAGGTGGGAATACAATTTCAGAACAGACCCTAAAAAGCATGTCAACATTTAAAGCCTCTCAATAAACCTGTGTAAATTAAAATGTTTAAAGTCATCTTAAAATTTCTTCCACTACATTTAAGCAGCTGTAGCCCAGATTGTGTCGTATTGTGCATAGTTTAGAACTGCATTATACTGAAATAAGCTGATTAAACAATGTATTTTATTAGGGTTTGTGCATGCTGTAGTTTATGTAATCCGGTTCAGCAAATGAAGTAAACCCATGTGGATATTCAAACTCCCTATCTAAGGCAAGGTCAGGATCTAACCAGGAATCTCTAGTGCTGTGCCTGCACTAACTGCTTGTGCCATCGTTCTGCCCTGTCAAAAAACCAGATTGAAACTGCATATATGGTTAAGCTGTGTAACATAAGCAAATGCTTGTAAGAGAGTTTACTCTTGATTAATTGTAAATAAAAGTACTTCAGTAATAAAGTCCCAAAGCAGAAAAGTTGAAAAAATTACAATCTTACATTTTTTAAACTTTTATTTAATTGCAGAAAGTATGAACTCATGACTATGAACTATGACATTTTCCATTCCTGCATTTCAGGCCTGCAACGCATACTTGTAACATAAAAAAAGTATGACAGGCAAAACATGAAATGTCTTGGGTTTATGCACCATGTAACGATACCTGCCAAAGCAAATGCACTAAACGCTTCATTTCTTTATTTGCTTTTACCATGCTGTCCCAACTTTCTCTGATTTGTGGTTATATTTCTCTTAATTTTAAGTCCTAGCAAATTAAATTTTAATACCAATTTTAAATACCACATTTAAATAAATAAATAAATAAATAAAACTAACTGTGATGCTATAAGTAGTAAAATGAAAATGACAGTACATAAACAATCCTACTCCTGATATTTGTCATGCCACAGAGGATTTGTGTACAAACTGAGTATCAAGATTCAAACCCTATGCATGGTATTGGTTGAACACATGTTAAGTTTTCCTCAGCTTAAAGTGCTAACGAATAATGGTATTCCACAAGCACATTTACAGCAGTCACAATTCTACATGCAACATGGCATGAGTATAAATAAATAAAGAGCTTGTCTCAAATTGCCCCATTAGGTGCATTAGCGATGGCAATATTCAGTACGCTGGGATTCAGTGGAGCAGACGGTGCAACTCGAGGCCCCTGTGTAAAGAGCTTTGAGATAGACAGAGGCTGAGTTTTGAAGCTGCATCATTCATCTCCCCAAATGAAACCAACCCCCTTCACTGTGCTCCCTCAGTATCACGGCTCAGTTTCTTTGATGTGGCATGCCCACAGCCTCAAGACCACGACATATTCGAGGTTCAACACTTTTTCACACTGATCCAGGATCAACCCTGCAATCATTATACAAGTGAGGCTGTATTCAAACAGCCAAAACAGGTTTCTTTTAATGGTCAGCGATTATCAACCATCTTATGTCTCCATGAGTACAAGACAATCTAGTTTTTGGGGTGAATTTTAGTGCGTCTCATATTTAGTCCATGCTGGTATTGGAGCCTGTACAAGGTACACACCAGGGCTAATAAATAAAGAAATGTGCTTAATTATCCCTTTAACCTAAACTAAACAATGAATTTGATGTTGCTTTTTAGATGCGTTTCAGAAAGCATGTGTGTATTTGGACATTCTCACACACCAGCTAGACAGCCAAAGCATGCCCTGCAGAAATAAATACCTAATTATTAGTAATGAATACTAATTATTCATATCTACACAGAGTCAACTTGTTTGTTGGCCTGTTTAATGGTGCAGCAGGTTCAAAGGCTATTCATGACAGGGGCATGGTTACATCACAGACTAGACAGACACATTCATAATGGGACAATTTAGAGCAAGCAATTAATGTAAGTAAAGTAAAGTCATGCATCTGCACGCAGATACAAGGAGAACGAGCAAAATCCATGCAGGTTGAGTCCAAGTTCAGGATCAAACTGGGCATCTCTAGAGCTGTGCCGTGACTTTGCTAACTGATCATACCATATCAGCCTACAGTGGAACAGGGAAGTATAGTTTGAAAAACAAAAACCCAAATCAATTTTTAGGGTTTATTTTATCTGTTAATTTGTTTTGCTGATGCTGATCATTAGTACACAGATATTACAGTAACACCATAGAAATTTATCTAGCACAATCTACTTGCCTTCCCCGATCGGGCACATTGTACATAATTTCCTCTTACATTTCCAGACTATGAAACAACAAGTATATTAAGGCCATCACTTTGCTCAATCAAACTGCAATCAGACCATGTTCATAATGAAACACATCCCACTTCAACCTTTGATTATTTTTGCTCCTACAAGACAAGTTAATTGAAACACGCTTAACTGGTGCTGAGTTAGCGAAATATGTTTACAGATATTACTAGTAGACCACCTACTTATTTGCACTCCATGCTGAAGTTCACGTTACTACATAAAGGTCGTTTTCTCATTAATACTTACCAAGGCGACAATGGCACATGAACCACATCACTGCTCCTCTCTATTACATTGCAACTTTGCACACATAAAAGCGTGGCAAGAAGAACATCTGAGCCAGAAATGCACTTGGAGACATTATTATAATAATTAGTAATATTATTATTATTATTATTATTAATTGATGTTGTGTTCATCTGGCTTAAAAGGGAATGGGAAGCAGTATCAGTGGTTATAAGTTAGAGGTATACAGGTAGGCAGATACAAGCAAAGTAGTACTATTTACAATAGGACAGGCAC
Organism: Parotocinclus haroldoi; assembly: GCA_034779995.1. Lineage (NCBI taxonomy): Eukaryota > Metazoa > Chordata > Actinopteri > Siluriformes > Loricariidae > Parotocinclus > Parotocinclus haroldoi. The sequence continues at coordinate 5,457 of JAUZST010005346.1, read as the reverse complement.
ATACAGTTATGAAAGACATCTACAGGTAATTGCAAATAATTATCAAACAGTCATACTGACAAATACGAAAAACTAACTAACCAACCAACCAACCACACTAACTACCACCTCTGCTCGTGGAAATGCATTGCTGATTGGCTGTTGAGATAACCAGCCACAAAATTTGAGATGAAAAGCTAGAACATTTTATCGTAGTATTATTTATTATGTTTCATTTATGATTTATTAATTTTATGACCTTGTCGTTGATTAAAGTGAAAGGCATTCAGGCATCTCTACATTACACAACGCCTAATACAACGTAAATGCAAAATGTGAATAGTTACAGCACTATACTGACTAGGGAATAAAGACATGGAATATGTTTGGACATGTGAACAAAAAAGATAGAAGGTGAGAAATACTCAAACTGTGAATGGAGGAGAAAAACTGGGGATATGTATAACTGCATGGTATGTCTGCACATTAGGGGTAGGCAATATAAGCTACATTTTTTGACAATATTAGAAATCATCAATAGGAAAAAATACCATGATATACCAAAAAATAAAATACAACATATTTGATTTATTTTATTATTAATAATATCAACTTGTAATTGGCATTCAAATGTTGTCAAAATAAACATTAACTTACAAAGTCAAAACATAAGAGTAGTAGAAAATCTTGCTTCTCCATGTGTTTGCCAGTTACATATGTTTATGCGTATTCTGTCTGGTGTGTGGCACTGCTGTTTCTGAGGTTATCATATGTACGGTATGGAAACATCCATACAATGGAACTATGCCATGCGGGGTATTTAATTTAATACAGGTACACCTACCAGCCCTAATGCACATCAATTACTTTACGTAGTGCACACAACAAATCCATGTTTTGCTGTTTGGAATTCAAGACTTTAATATGCATCACTTGGATGTGTCACTGTGACATCTTTCAACGAGTCACAAAAATTGCACTGTAGCGACAAGACTTCTGTGGGTTCAAATTTCTCTACAGTTGCTGGTTCAAGCTTGTGATACCTCCACTTGGTGTATATGCACACCAAATTCAAGCAACATAAACATACATTTTCACAAACAAGCAGATCAAATCATAAATTTGTTAAAGGTACGCCAATAACATGATAGAACAATATTAGGCTGTAATTACATAATAGCTATATAGTAGATTATACTTGTTCACCCTTAGATTGATTACTGCTTCAGTAAAATTCTCAAACTACAAAAGAAGACAGAGCACCTCAGCCAAAGAAAAATAACTGATTTTTACATGATTCCCATTCCCAAAATTCAAGTGCAGTGTCAGTTTCCTGGAATCCAATATCTGTAGTACATTGACTAACCTTGCTCCCCAGAAGATTAAGGCTAGTTATTCATCCATTTAAGACTTCACATGTCCAGTCTTGACCTGTCACAGCATGGCTAAGACATTGAGTACTATTGAAATTATTAAATTATTATTGGGGACTGCAGTAACCTAGCCTGGTGCAGGGTTCAAATCCCACAGCTGCTTAAGCAATTACCTAAATGCAAATACATTTCACTTGTATTATAATAAAGTTACAAAGAAATACTTATACATGGTTATTAACGATACACTGATGCCACTTTGTCATGTATACTTGTCTTTGTGTAATTGCCGATATCGAGTCCTGATACGAGTATAATAACATCACGGTTCTTACAATGGCTTTCAAAACATGTTTTAGTTTCATATGTTCCTCACTTTCTGACTATAACAAAATTAAATATACACCATGTGGTTACATCATTTAACATTTAGCTGTGCTAAACATATGCTAGAATAATTGCAGTTAATTGGTATCGAGTGCCATGTATAGGAGTAATTCTATGAGTGCAGTCGGACCACCCGATACTGGTATTGGTGCTATTCACTAGTTATTATACAATAGAAAAATATAATCTAATATAATGCCGGCCTAAGACTTTTGCACAGTAATGTAAATGTATACAGAGCAAAGTAAAAAGCAGCACTTTATCCAGATGTTTTGTGTAATTCAAGGTGTCGTATTATAGTACCTGACCATTGCAAATAGTATTGCTGATTGTAGACTTTTATTCCAATAAAGACAAAACAAACATGAAATACAATGACTAAGTCAGAACAAAAGATTTTCAAATTTCCTGTGTATTACCATTTAATTTTTTTATTTAAGTGTGTAATGTAAGGAAAATCACTGTGCCAAAACTGTAATGGCAGGAGCGTGTTCTAAAATTACCTACATTTAGTCATACTCGGACAAGTTTTTACACCTACTCAATATCCGGAGCCCAACAACCAAGTTTAGTTTTTTAGTATACAATTTACTGAGAAGTCTTTCACCAGCAATAAAAATGTAAGCGCTAAAATGCTATCCTTGAAAATTCATTTGTTATTGTCAGAGGCAGAATTTTTCTTTCTTGTCACAAGCCCATAATTGTCGCCCACCGTTTATTTCCAGTGAATGCTAACTGTAACCAAAGCAGCTGTTTTGCGTCCAAAAGCGACTTGTAGGACAGCAGACATGGTGGGTGGTTGTGTTACTGTGATTGCTTAGTCAGACTCCTAATTGCATAAGATTGTTTTGAGCGAAAGGTGCCGTTTTGGAAAGACTGTTGCTGATCTTGGCTTTCTACAGCTGTAGAGAATTTCCCCTCCTATAATTACCTCCAGGAGTAAGTTTATGAATTATTCATTTTTAACCATCACTATTCATTAACCTTGGTTAGACTCATATCATATTAGCTCTTAGACCTTTTAACTGGTCAAAAAAGTTGAAAAAGGCTACGTCTATTGTTAGTCAAATAAGATTTTACTATCGACATATAAATCGATATCGATATATAATTATTATATTAACTTGGCTTTAGCAATGTGTTGATAGTCAATTTGCTTGCTGTTTTTTAACTCTTTCGTCTCCATGTATATTATATACGAGGTGACACATCTTTAGGGCTGTACAGGATTTCCCCCACCCACCGTTAGAGAGATGGGGTGGGGAGTAAAGTCCCCTTAGATGCCATTTTCAGCATGTATACGTCTCGGTTTATAGCCATTCATGGAATACACAACAATTTGAACTCAGCAGAAACAATAGGAAAATGAGGTTTTGAATATACAAGAACTAAAGAGGGCTTTCCCCATAAAAAATGGAAATAGTCACAGATTATCCCAATATGTTAACCAAACCATGTTCTTGAACAAGATACATACTGGGGTTTGCCACTGTATGTGAATATTTAAATCCCAATTAATTAAATGAGATGTAATGATAACTTTGATGTACAGGATTATTTTTACTTGCCACTGTTTTAAAAATGTGTTTTCCATTCATAAAACTCCATTTGAATATAGTTTTAATTAGCAGCATGCATTTTTTTTTGTTTGTTTTAATTATTCAAGAACTTCCTCATGGCATGTCTTACATAGTTATACTGTTCGTACCACAAAAAAAACCTTATATTTAATGTCAAATACTTATACTTGACATAAAACTTTGGCTGTGAATACCTATGGCACTTGCCTTTTGCGACCAAATCACAGCTGCAATGGTTCCCTATTAAGTGAAGTGATACCATTTTAAGGTGAAAAAAATCATGCTGTTATCACCCAATGTGACTGTAAGGTCGGAACTAAGTCTTGAATATAAATCCATTAAATTACAACACATTGGAAACAGCTGATTCATTCTATTCTCATGATTTTGGCTTTTTGTTCCTCAAATAAGTAACAATGTTCACTCCATACTGCCAGCAACATACCCAACTTCAGTTGAGCAATGCCTACACACGGTCTTTGTCTTATTCACTTGTCTCTGCCTATAGTTTAAGTTGATCGGTGAAGTCAATATATCTGACAGTGTGATATTTTGAGGAATGTTCTACCAGGAAACCTTGGGATCTGGCATTCATTTAGCTGTTACTTTGATACATACCAAGTGCTTAAACATTGTCACAGACCAAGGATCCCCATTCTTGGCAAGTATTTCCTAATCGTAGTGGCCTGTTTCAGCAGGATAAAGCACTCTGCTCCAGGAATTGTTACATTACAAAGAGTTCAAGGTGCTGGCATAGCCTCAAAATTCCCCAGATCTCAATACGATCAAGCTTCTGTAGGATGGGCCAATCAATGCATGCACCACCTCTTAGCTTACAAGCCTAAAAGGATCTGCAAGACTGTGCTGCACTATATAGGTAATATAACAGAACTGTTTGTTTTTTTTGCTAGAAACAGAACTGTGTTAGTATGCTCCAAATACAAGAAAATCTGGAAGTTCTAGACTACACTAGCCCAACATTATTTTCAATACAACAAAATTAAATTGACAGCACTAATGAAACTTGAGCTGTAACCAGCTTAGTAATATAATAATGTGGTTAAAAGAGAAATGAATAATAAGTGTGCCTCAATTAAAAAAAAAAGCATTTTTTTATTTATTTATATTTAAGCACTAGTATCAGATTGTTACACATCAGCTAACACCCAGACTTCAGTTATCATAATCCATATCATAAAACAAAAAAAACTTGTACTGGAGCATCGTTAGCATTAAGTCATAAAGACAAAAATTGTCTTGAGAATGTAAAATTATCTCCTAATGCATTTACTTATTTTTGTGTCAGGTACCACTAATAAAACACAATTGTCAATATTTGTATAAATATTTTGTAGATCAATGAGATTCTAAAACTAGGGCATTAAAAACTTAATTAACGTATGTTTCTTGTAATACTTCCACTTGGAGGTGATGTAATGTAATTCACTTGGCAGCAACTAATATGGTATATTAGAATGTGTCTAAAAAATAAGGCCCTTCTTCTACATTAAGTGTATATACATTGTTTACAAAACTTTGAGGACCATTTCACTGCTGCTTGACCTTTGAATCTACATTTATCATGATGTCAATAGAAATTACTGACAAGGACAGGGAAGAAACATCCATAGAGGACCAATGAAGCATGAAGATATTTCATGTTTTATCTGGCCAACTTAATTTCATTTTTAACAGGTATTCATTCCTGCATTTCAGGCCTGCAGTACATTACAAAAAAGTGGGAACAAGCATAATTCAGAGATGGTAATGAGTAGAGAAAATAAAGAACTTGAATACTGATTCATGTGACCACAATACACATGTCCACTCTATGATGGTCCATCCTGACTATTATCAGCTATCGGTCCAAAAGCCAGGTCTGTCATGATATAAGGCTGGATTCATGCCCTTGGCAAAGGTCATTTTAAGTTCTATAATGGCAGCATTAATGCAGCACAGTACAGAGCAACATTAATTCCTTTAAATTACATATTTACTAATTTACATTTCCATGCATTTATGAATAAGACAACACAAAGGTAAAGTCAGAAAACGGTGAGACTGAAATATGGATATTCCAGTCTTTCTTTGGAGAACATTGCTTTAAAAAAAAAAAACGTGTATGTGTGTGTGTGTGT
>JAUZST010005345.1:2500-15644 GCA_034779995.1 Parotocinclus haroldoi | reverse complement strand
CTCTCTCTCTCTCTCTCTCTCTCTCTCTCTCTCTCTCTCTCTCTCTCTCTCTCTCTCTCTCTCTCTCTCTCGCTCCCCCCCCCTCTCTCACACTCTTTCTCTCAGTTTATAGGGACATAATGATTACTTGCTTAGTAATGTTACACATTCCCCTAACCTCAACCTTAAGTTACGGAACCAAAAGGAAAGCCTTGTGATTCGATCAGCTGACCTGATGGGTAGCACGGTCTGACTTGTGGTGATGTATCACCACTTTGCTCTTAAACACACATGCACGCATGCACGTGCACACACACACACACACACACACACACACACTTACACACACACACACACCTGTTACTTCTGTTTCTGTACTACTATTCTTGGAATAAGCGTAGTAATTTGGATGTTTATCAATATGTTTACAATCACAAAAACTTCAACTTCAGCTTAGATTGAGATTGGTAACTCGTTGAGTACTCATAGGGGGATTGCTAAACATACCATCTTGTAGCAGCAAATAAAACAGGAACACTAAGAGTACCGATCATAGTGAAGCTTTTTAATTAGAGCTCGATGGTATGCAGAAATTGCTCTTACAAGGGCTGTAAATGATGCAGGGCTTAAAGTTGGTGAAGAGGAAGCTACCACAATCTAATTAGCATTCTCCTATATGGTAGCTCAAATGTTACACAAATTAAAAAGCCAGCCTTAACCAACAAGACACACACTCATAACTATGAATATTTCAAAGTACTGACCTATACTGAGGGAAAATGAACGCAGTGAGCCTGTAAGGCATGCTGGAAGCAACAAAGGATGCTACGCCCAACCTTAATGCTGGGGAACTACAATATTTATTTATTTATTTATTGCTTAGGCTACTGGATTAGACTGTCTTGACAGAAATGAAAATGAGGAACTAATTTGAGATTATACTTTAGAATAACTTTCCATGTCCAGTTCCACTAAGTGTTGTGCAGACAGCAATTTCTGCAGCACCTAATTACAATGGCTGACTTCGCATCACTGGCTATGTGTTAATATGTATGGGGCTTCGGTGTAATATAGCTATAAACATATTATGAGTGGAGCTGTGTAGAAGCAACCATTTGGCTAGATTCACCAGGAAAATATAGCCAAACAGAGACTGCAGTTTATTTACATTATTACCAACAGAAATAAGATGGTTAAAGCGAACACAGTGTGTGTCACACATAGTGATAATGCAGTAATGATGTAACTCTCCTTATGTTTCAGCAACAGCTGCTAATGACTCAAACACAAAGATCATTACCATCCCAGTCTGATCTGCAAGCCCATATTGACATCAGAGCAAACATCTTAGTTAAAAGGCTCACTTTGATGTCAGTGCCTCACCCTAAAATACAATGATCTGGAAGCACTTAATAGATCAACAAGGAAAATTTCCAAAACACACAGAGATACAAGAAGTAAGCAAACAATTGTGCACATTTGTAATATAATCAAAACAATTGTGTTTATTTATAATTCTTGTAATTCTATATGCTATATCTATAAATCTTAAATTTCAATTCAAACAATACAATCAAAATGTCCCTTTGTGTCTGTACGGAAGGTACCAAAATGCTGGTCGAGCATTCACTGACCAAAACTACCTTATGTTGTTTTTATTATTTACCTATAAAATACTTTACTGAAATGTACATAAATACTGTATACTATTTTTGGTTGGTACACTTAATTCATGTGTTTATACATGTATTTTAAATACACAGAGTAAGACATCTCTTGTAATGACTAGTATATTGATATTGAAAGAAATAACTTGTTTCTCCCCCAGAGTATTTCGCTGCTATGGAAACCTGTACCCCCCTAATTTTCCTAAGACTTTCCTAAGACTGCCATGTACTGGATGGCCGCTCGTTGTTGCTGTTTTTTTTTCTCAATCTCTTTCCCCCTCCCCAGTGGCTAGTCTTTTGTCAAATGTCATTATATATGCTTATGTCCTAAAGAGTGTTTTTGTGCTGTGTGGGCAGGGCTTTTTTTTTTTAAATCTTCAGTCATTCCCAATGTTACCATATTCGAATTGTCCTCAGTTACATCTTCCTGTCTTGTCTATCCAACCCCCCCCCCCCCCGCTCCCTCACACGTTGTTATAGTGTATGTTCAGATGGGTTGATGGTTCCAATTTTACTGTATATTGTACCTGCTACAATGTATATGTGACAATAAACGTAATCAATCAATCAATTATATGCAGTATGGTTAGTGTTGTTTTTATCTAATATATTATTGTTAACTATCTAATATTTATCTAACTTTATCTGTAGCTAATACACAAAAATGAATTAGTTTTGCATACAAGTATACTCTTATATACTCATTCATTTTCTTAAAACTTTCTTATCCTGATTAGGGTCATGGGAAGGTGGGTGCCTAGCAGGTAGTACAGAGCAACCCTAGAATTCCATCATATAGCACATACACTCACAGACTAAGGGAACTTTTGAAAAACAAGTTATGTGAGAAATGAGAAACTATGTGACAAATCTGGAGTAAACCTACATTGACATGGGGAAGACATGCAGACTCTACACAAAAACAAGAAATTGCAATCTGGAAGATTAGAAAGGGTAGAAGGTAGACTGTACCTTTGGCAAGCGTTCTGGGTCTCCAGGATGCCGAGGGATGACCTTCTGTAACCGCTGGAAACCATAATCAATGGTTGGCTCATTTAGGGCTGCAAAACAGAGATTATTTATTTAATTCTACAGATTACCACATTAATGGTCCTACCGCGAAATGGCGAGCAATGGTTCAACCAATAAACCTGTTTTTAGATATCTGACCCAACAATTATTCAGTAATAAAAAAATGACCACTGCCTTTTTCCATGTCAAATAAAATCATTTTAATCATTAAAAAAAGTGTGGCAAGCTTGGCATTTGAAGGATGTTAAAGAATGTTCATGTGTTGCATTTGGCTTAGAAATTGCTGCTTCTTGATCTTTTCTAAAAGAAACAAAGTGAAAGCATCATTTAGGAAGAAATGAAAACTCTCTTTCTTAATGACTAGACAACAATGAGATTTCCTAGATACAATACTATACTAGTTGTTTACTAACTAAGAGAAAATGAAGATAATGACTTAGTAAATAATGAATGAAGTTGTATATTCAGCAGTGTTTTGTTTTGTTTCTTTTTTTAATCTTACCATTTTTGAGTAATGAAGAAAGGTGGATATTTATTTATATATTTATTTAACTCATTCATTCACTCATGCATTTATTCATCCATACCTGCTTAATTTGATGCAAAGCAATCTTGGGATCTATCATTTCAATGAGATGACTACTCATGCCAGGTTTGATCACTCACTATTTGGAAATCTGTTATTTGTTATTTGTTAAATCATAAACTCATTATGTTACAAAACTGTTAGACTGTTAAACTGTTAATTTTTATAGATGCTGTTAACTGACACTTCAACTTCTGTAGTGTACGTACTGTTCTATGTGTATTTGTTGTTGTTGTTGTTGTTGTTCCACATATCAAACTTGCTAACTTACAAACACAGGATTTTAGGATTTTGTCAAAAACTGGATACAAAAAAGTGTGTGAATCTTCAACCTTTAGCAAACTACCACACTTTTACTACAGTGTAGAAATATATGCTGTATAAATTAAACACAACTACAGAATAGGAATGTAATATATTGAAAATAATTTTCCCACAACTTTCTTCAACATGGAAAACTAAGGTAAAGAGAAAAGGGGAAGCGAAAATGAAAACACGGTTTGGAGGGTGTGAATAAGTTGGGTGATGGTCACAAAGACATAGTGGAGTTGGGTGCTTTCCTGTCAGTTGGAGCAGGTGGTCACAGTTCAGTACATTTGAATGATTTTAATGGAGTAATAAATGAAGATGCACTACAGCCCAATACAAGGGCATGAAACTTGAGTAGGTGTCATTGAAAAAAATCAGATGAACCAAGTCCAAGTATTTAATATTTGCACAGGTGGATCAACTACTTTACAATAACGAATCATGCCATGGCTTTTCTATAGCTTAATATCAATATGTGTGTTTGTGAATGTTAATATTATGACAATGAGTTTGTGTGAAACAGAATGACATTGCTCAACAAATGATGTTGACAATAGTTCGTTTTGCTCGATCTACCACTGATTTCTTCATTGTAAAAAACTTCTCAGGAAGTCTCAGGGAGATAAGAAGAGAAATACACCCACTTGCTAAGGGAGATCGAGAAGAGTGATGAAAAGAGCACATCAAATAATAAATCCCAATAGTCCTCCCAATATAATTATTATTCAATTCAATAATATCAACTAGCTTCTTAGAAACCCTAGCCAGAAAACCATATATCAAAGAAATTATGTTATTTAAAGTTAATTTTACAACAAGATCCCAGTAACAGCCAGAATGCAATGGAAAACATGCACAAAACTTTACAAACAACGTACTGACAATCTAGCGCAAAATGTATTTCTAACCCTTTTATAACATAAAGATAAAAAAGATCTACATAATCTTCATGATAAATTGCTAAGACATTGCGTTTGACTTTGAATAGCCAAATCCTGTGATGGTCAACATAAACATACATAAACTGATACCTATAGTGCACTTGTTTTACACTCAGAAACTCACTCAGAAACATCAACACACTAATTAACTACATATATACCCATTTACTCTTATTAAACGGGGAAGTGGGATTGTGGTAAATTTTTACTACAGCCAGGAGAATATTTGCTTCACTTGAAACAAGTGCGAACCACACTGCACTTATTTATTAAAATTGGCCGAGACCCTCTCTTTCAAATATTTTGTTTTCTTTATCTTGACATGCTATAGTCGTCATGGGTAGAGCTTGTGGATAACTATCCTGCTCAAATTAAGAGATATTTCAAAATTAAATTCCCATAATGAAATGTACCCTAATTTCTTGGCGCAGTGTACTTGAATATAGTACTGGGGCAGCACACCCTTAAAAATCTTAAATGTGACTGTAGTGGTGAGGATTATGTGATTTATGAGCATTACCAGTTCTGACAGCAGGTAACCACAGAGGCAACAGAAAGGCAACCTTTACATTTTGCCTTTTTCCACTAACAGTTGATGAATTTGATTAAATCAATGCCTTAGATGTGTCCATGCATCTCTGAGCAGACATTCCTTATGACTTCCTTATTCCTTATGGCCCAGCTAGTAAAAGCACTGGCTTCAGTAAACACTGCAAACTACCAGTGTGTTTAAATTCACAAACTGAACAAGGCATTAATGAATAACTGTAGTAAAAATTCATTTACAAACATACCCAGCATAAACGTATGCAGTGATGTCTAGGAAACTGACAATTTGATATGACTGGAATTACCTCAGTAATAAATTAATGAGCAAATAGAGCCTATCTCTCTTACTCTGACCACATTGTGAGAGATCTCTTGCAATCACACAGATCAATGCTCATTGAAATTTCATGAGGGCAGATGCAGGCTTCATCATATTTCACAATAATGATCCAGAGAGGAGGGTGGTTTGAGTTGAGGAAGGTGGAAAGGGGTTAAGAAGGAAGAGTGGGGAACAAGTAGAACCAAGAAGGAGCTCTACCAGTGCATTGCAATTCATTACTATAGAAATAGTTAATGTTTATCAATTACACTCAACAAACACATTCAACAATTACATTTAATGTAAAAGTCACACTGCTCATAAACTTTGGGGACACTTCAAAAATTAATATGAAATGATTCAAAAAGAAGCATTTGATTTAATTTATTTGAACAAGATGATCAGAAAAGCAAGTTAAAAGTCATAGAAAGTTATTTGATTATGCAAATGAGATGTAAACTCAACTATAGTGATTATGCAGCAAATGAAATATTCATGCGAGTGAACAGAAACATGTTAAACTGGACGAGAGTAGCATACATTGACCAAACACACAAGAGTGCCAAAACACACTGACAGTGATGGAGCATGGACAGGATCATATTGTTCAGCAGTTCTTGTGGGACTCTTTATATTAATTTTGAAATATCCCCTAATTTTTGTGAGCAGTTCACCCAAGTAAAAAAATCATTTCTTTAAAAGTATTTCTAGAAATATAGTGAATGGGCAATACTTGCTGTTGCATCCTTACAGCAGTATGTATTTCTTAAAGTGGTGGATTCAAGTATGACGATCCAGCTATACTTAAGTTCAACATAATACATTTAGCTTCTCAAGAGAGCAATAATAATAATGTCAAACAATATCAGAAAAAAAATGTTTAACTGGCATGTTTTAGCTTCAGAAGCTCTCCAATCCTCTGTGCTTCCCTACTCTAGGTGTTATCTCAAGGAAAGAGCTCTGGGGGAATCAATACACCGGGGCAATGCTCAAAATCATTGCTTCATTCTTCACTCATTATTATAGATGAGTTATTTTCTCTGAGTCACCTTACCTCAGGATCAATATTGAAACTTCAATGTATTTATTTCCTTAGCATAAAAAGGTATTATCCTTAAGATGTGGGGTTTGTCTTTTGAGTGTATTTTTCTGATATTTTATCATTACTATATAATATACATGTGTAAGTGCAGTGCATATGCTGTAAATTACATGTGATATCAGGCACAATTTATATTTATACAGTTACACATACAATTACTCCAAACTCACGTTAGCCAAATTCCCACAACAGCACCTGGGGGTCAATTTTAGACACTATTCAAACTTCCAAAAATGAATGATTAGTGTTCTGAATGTAGATGCAGTATCTTTATATTCTTTTAAATTGTAGATGAAACACACATTTAAAGACAATATTATCTGTTTAATATGTATAAAATGTGCATGGACACGATGATACACAAGATGAAGAGCCAGTTCTCATTAGGCAGACAATGACCATCCAATCCACAGATAACACACACACAGATAAACAAATCAGAAACTCCCCTGTTCTATGTTACCCTTGCAGGACTCAGTACAGAACTTGAAACAGGAGCCAGACAGATATAAGGCAATAAGGTTCTCTTTGCCTGAATATTTGAAGCTTGAACATTCAGCTAACTGGGTTTGACTGTAATTGGTTATGGGTCTCTCTCACTCTTTCTGGCACAATTCCTAAACATCTATATAGAGTGTATAAAACAGCATTAGTCCAATTTACTGTTACTGTAAAACCCAGACTGACATAAGTAGAACAGAACATTATCAGTTCAGTGCTATTTAGTGCCGTCAGTACAACTGGATATAAAACAGATGAAGTGCTTATTTATACCCTGCTAACAAAATAGTCACCTCCCTGAATATTAATTTAAAAAGCCTATCCATGTCATGTCATAACAGTTGCAAATGAATGAATGGATGGATGAATGATTCCTTTATTGTCATTGTACATTGTACACTTACTTGTACACTTTCACAACAAAATTGAAGAACACACTATAAAAAGTGCACAGAGTTTAGAGCTGCAAGCCACTGCGTCTATGTGTGTTTCCATCTTCAAGTTTCTTCCTGTATCATACCTAACAACAATCTTACAATCAGTCTTTCTATGAGCTCAAACCAGCTTGGCCATTTTCCTCTGACCTCTGGCATCAAAAATGCATTTTTGCTCAGAGAACACTGGATATTTTCTCTTTTTTGGACCATTCTCTATAAACTACAGTGGTGCTGGATAGTATATGAACCCTATAGTACTACTATATTTCTTAATAAATATGATGTTCACCCAAGTCCTATAAGTATATAAAGAGAGAATTAAATCAATGAGACAGAAATGTTAGACTTGGTACATTTAATTAGTGAGAAAAGATTTTCAGTATTATATATCTGTGAGTGTAAAAGCATCTTGTCAGAACTTGGCCTTTGCAAAACATGAGTTTTATTCTGGAACCATTCATTGGTTGGACCGCTTTTTAGCCAAAGATTCAGTTCACAGACAGAGGTACCAATAATTTAATCTAAAATGTTCTGGTATATTTCATAGTTCATTGTTCATTGTCATTATTCAATGACGGCAAGCTGACTGTGACCAGATGCAGTAACCCCCAAACTATGATCCTAACACTACAGCATTGTTTCATAGATGAGAAAGGTTCTTATTTTGGAATGCAGTATTTTCCTTTCTACAGATATAATGCTCAGATTGATTCAAATCCTATTAATTAAAAGAACCTGACTCTTATTGCATCATGAACTCAACCTCTAGTCACAGATACACAATATTGAATCATCATCCTAAAAATAGACAAATTAATGTGTAAGTATATGATTTTTATCTGACCAATTAGGTACTCTTTATCTGCTTCTGGATATAAGATCTGATAACCTTTTATAACACATTTCTGCTGAAATATAGCGAGAGAGAACCATAGCACAAGCACAATTAAAGGTAAGTACAGTGGCAAAGATGAACGATAGAAAACACAGAAGCAAGAGGCTTGCACTTTTACTTTGAAATAAACATAATGGCAATAGTTAATAATGTATCCAGTCACCTGTGCTGTGCTGCTTTTGTCAGCTCTGTGACTTCAACTTCAAATGTTACACCTATTTTTCTCAAATTTAAACTAAGCAGAATGATGATTCTGATATAAAGGTTACGGTAAGTACACAGTACATCTATAGCATACCTGTTACCCACATGCATACCCTGATGTTTGGGACCTTGTGACTTTAAAAACAAATCTTTCAATGGTGAATCATGTTTACATTTTTAAAACTGCATGGTGCTTATCAGGCATATGGAAGCATGTGGCTCAATGCTTACTGCTGTTAACATCACACAAAACCACAGGGAATTGCTTTAATACTGTACAGGAAGCCCAGCTTCCCCTAGAATGTCACTAAAATTCAGCAGTGAAATGTTTACCAAAAGGTCTATATTACTCAAAACAAATGATTAAATATCTCACATTCATTCAACTGGAAATCACATCCTGTGTGTAACTTTATTGCCCTTTACAAAGATCTAATAGATTTTCAGTAAAGCCCTTGTGTCCTGTGTCTATTACCTGATCACATACTTACTAAAAGTACAGGACAAAAGATTAATGCTCATTGGGTAAACTGTTAACTGAGCCATGTCAATTTAAGTCATGTCTGGACACGCAAGTTTCAACGGGAGCGGACAGCATGCAGGTGGGTGTAATTTCTTATAAAGCTTTTGAAATAGTTTAGGGACTAATCCCACTAGTTTTAATTGGTTCTCAATGAATTGCTGTAGGGCTGTGCAGGACATAGGTTAACATTTGGAAAGCGTGTGTGCCTGAAATGAGTGAGGCACTTGGATATTTGTGTTTTTGCATTCATGTGTGTTTATGTGTAATCCGGAAATCACAGATCATTGCAATCTTTTTTTTTTAATGGTTTCAAGATGGAGGCCAATAAAGCATCCACTGTTTGTCTAGCTGAGCTGCAGCACTGTATACAAGCAGTGCTTATTACTACCTCTACATCTACAGTGATTAAGGAAATTATACACTTCTGCTGAATTTTGTGATTTTATTAAATTGATACATATACTTTCGGTGAATTTCTAAGTCAGAAATTTCAGGAATATTCTAGAAATATAGATAAACAAATGAATGTGGCTTAGCCAATACTAGGCCCATATACAGTATATAAACCATCAGATTATAAGTAATTGTCTTTATTTTCCAATGAAAAGTTTAAGAGGCACTGGTATCAGAACACACCTTTCATTGGCTACCAAGCAATGAAACAAACAAAGAATATTCTTCTTCATAGGTCTGGATTAAGAAAATTAAAACTTGTTTCACACTGTCATCACTAAGTGTTGTAGTTTTCCCTGAAGCCGGTAACTAGAATTAGAACCCAAACTAAAATGATTTATGTTTCTCAATGCAGACAACTTCAGTGTTCTTGAATGAACAGTTCCTGATTTAATTAAGAACTAGTTGTGCATTAACCTGTTTATTGCAGCATTTGAAATTTCTGGTCAATTCAATTTGACATTAAAACTTACCTGTGTAGATAAACCGGCCTGGCGTTCCTTTGCAGAACTGTTTGGATTTGTAAGAGAGCGTGACTTCTACAACCCCAGGGATATGCCGAGGAGGCGTCTGCACTCGGATGGCATGAGGCGTGATTAGCTGATAAAAGAACCAAAAAGAGTTAACATTTATGTCCCTGAGTACTTAGACCTTTAACAGCACTTGTTATATTCACCAAACAGTTGCTTTGACAGAAATTATTTATTTTTATTAAGTTAACACATGGAAAATATATTGACTGGTTGCTAGGCTTTCCTAGCCAATGTCTATGTATATTACTATTAACCTTGCCTAATCTAGTGTAGATGTGACCAGAATCAAAAGTGTCAAGAAATCTGAAAAACCCTGACGTGTTGCCATCAGGGTATGCAGTCAATTTCTTTGACAAATAACGTAAGCCCAAATCATAAAAATAATTCTCCTGTCATCCATCAAACCCAGGTTTATGATACTGACAGATGGTAGGGAGCAATTTGGCCCACCAGATACTGCACGTCCACTGCTCTATGACTGATTACATCAACAGAGTATGTAAAGCTTCCACAATACTGTTAGTGTGCATTATGATACTATACAGTAGTAGTATTGATCAGACAACTCTCCCAGTGCTTACATTCAAGTTTAAGTGGGAAATATTTTATTTTTTATAATTATTATTTCTGTGACCTAAAACTGAAAATACAGTACAAACAGATGAGTGACTTTTTAAGTCACTTCCCCAGACCTAATCAGGACTATTTTTGATCTCATAACTACCTAATACATATAACTTCTGCTGAAACAAACAGAAAATGCTTAAATATTTTTTTAAAAAATACCATCTATGAACAAATCAAAAAGAAAGTTTAATAAAACATGAGAATCCTCTCTCTTTTTTCTCTATATAAGGGGTAATCAATTCCATATCTGGTGGGTACTACTGAGAGGGCATTGGGTGGGCCTCCTTGTTTAGGTACTACAGGGGTTAGGGCAGAAAGGTCAAAATGTTATAACGCACACAGGAACAGCTAGAGGGGGAGGCAGCAATTCAGGGCAGTAAATGTGTCCCAGATGTATGCTGTCATAACTAGCACTCTCACACACAGCAGCAGCATGTTGACAGTCTGTGCTGTTAGCATCTGTGCTCATTCCTCTGACATTTATCTGTAGGTTATTTTAAGCATATCAAAGGTAGTGAATAAATAGCGATACATTTGCATGGAGCTGATGGCTCTGAAGAGAGCATCCCTTTATAAAGTGTACCTGTCTTCAGCTAAGCCACAGAGCTATAAAGAACTGGATCAGTCTGCAAAATATCTGTGCATTACACAGACTTACTGATTTTGTCCTGTTTTCTTCTACCTAGTCTTCTCTACAGTTGTCCTGCTTCCAGTATTCCTCATGCCCTAGCATTGCATGTCACCTATTATACATTTCACAAAGAAGGTTTAACTATGGCCATGGAAATGGATTTATAATTAAGTCAACTAAAATGCAATAGAACTGAAAAAAAATTTATTCTTCTGTTTACTGAATCCACTATATAAATAAGCAATATAAATTATGATTTGGTCAAATAATTACAATAGTGATACATGATGACAACACTGTGAACAAGAATGAGACTTGACCAGACATGTCCATGCACACACCATCAGCATTAGTTTTACTGCATCGCTGAATCAATCTAATGATTGAAAGCTTAATATAAGGCATAATAAGAGTGTAAGATGTCGCCATAGTGTTTCTTCGAGCTGATTTGATTCACATTTATGTGATTCATTTATTTGCTGTGAGCAATATTTCTTGCTGTATTTTGAATAATGCAGTCCACCCCCACATACCTGTATTAATTTGGAATAATGGGGTTAGGGTTAGAGTTAATAAATGCCCAGTTATTGGACTACTGCTGATCATTTCACCACTTGAATAAAATAGAACAATAGAATAGATTGCTTGTTAAAACTTTCTAAAATTACATATATAAAAAAGGAATGATATATAGTAAAAGTGTGACTAAATTGTCACGGTTACACACCCTTGGACTTGTCACATTACAGATGCAGACCCAAACCCAACTTAAACATATGCTGCCAGTGAATCAACCATTTAGCTTGTCAGGTGAACAGTCCTGGTGGGCATCACAATGGAACACAACTTCACAACTCAAACATCAATGTTGTGAAGCTGTGTTTGGTTACGATGTCCAGTGGGAAATCTGAGATTCCTGGTCTTCACTGGGGTCTGTAGTCAACATGTGACCAGATAATGGGAACTGCTACATGGCATAAGTATAAGAAAATATTTCTTTTTACTCTGTACTGCTTAGTAAGTGCTTTTTATGGGCCATAATGAAAACAGAGTATGTAAAAACTCTGGTAGTCTATTGGTTACAGGTGTTTGCAATCTGTGATCTTGAACTTAACTTGCGACAAAGCAAATTATGCATGTAGCAGAAATTGCCATGGCAAATTAAAAGGCAGACAGAAGATTCAGATTTAGTTCAAACTAAGCTAAAAATAGAAAGACATCCAATTTATTCTGCTTCAGATTAAGTGAGGGCATGTGTTTCTTACTGGAAGAAAACAATAATCCTATTATACTGGCTGTTGAACATTACATTGTCAGTAAGGTAGTGGTTGTTTAAAGAGATGGTCGACGTAGTTAGATTGTAAAAATAAATGAAAATGTATAATGTAAGGTTTTATACTTATGACATGGCTAAGTAAAGTTCAAATTATTATGTGTATGCTAATACATTCTAAAACTATCTCAGTCCATCCACACATACACATACTTGCTCACACAGGGGCACTTTATAGAGACGAGAGAAATTTTAGTGGCTTAAATCTACTACTAACAGACATGTAAATGATGTAGAAGCATATAATTTACTACAGATTTGTATTACTGAGGCTAGATTGATTTTACTCACCTCGCTCCAGACCAGCATGGTGCCAAAGATGACCTGCAGCCCATCAAAGAAGTTGTCCCCGATGATGATCACTGTAGCTCCCCCTGTTGTCCATCCTTCACTGGGGCTAATGGCTTTTATGCAAGGCGCTGCTGCTTTGCAGTAATAGAAAAAGGAGAAGATGTGGAGAAGAAAAAAAGACAGAAACTTTCTTTATACAGGAATTCAATATACATTGAATCAAATATAAGGC
>JAUZST010005344.1:0-15645 GCA_034779995.1 Parotocinclus haroldoi | reverse complement strand
AATGATATTAAGGAACGTTCGGTAACGCAACTCTGGAACGGCGACGGGGCAGGCGGGAAGCCGCGGTGAGTCTCCTAACAAATTGAGCCAGTCTGGGATTAGAAAAAGAGGCAGAAGCAAGTGAAACAAGTCTTTAGAGGAACTGTAGCATGCTATACAAGAGGCTCGGGAAAACATACCAGCTGAGTACCGGCAACTGGCATGGCAGTGAATTTAAGGGGAACAGAAGAGAAATTATGCTGTTTTAAAAGCTAAGGCTGCTCAAAACAAATATTGATTTCACTTTTGTACCTGTTTGTCAAGCTATTGTTTTTTCAAAAAGAAATTGTACATTTACAATATGTTGGTTGCCCCGATACAGCAATGCAGAAGGTCACAAGTACTGTAAAACTGTTCAGTGTTTAAAGAAGTTTTGCACAGAAATGTACACACGTAACTTGGGCCGCATTTTTACAGCTAGACTTACTCTAGGTTCTTGTGTGAGCAGACATTAGCATAGTTTCAGTCTTTTTATGGGACGGTCGTGCAAGTATAAAAAAACATTTCCACAAGAAAACTATCCGCTGAAAACGCTTAATCTGCACAGCATGTAGTGGAAAGCTGAACATTTAAGAAGATGGCATGGTTGCTCGGATACTTTTGTTTGACAAGAGCACGAAATTAGCACAGACAGAATTGCGAACAACTCTGAAGGTCAGCCAAATGAAAACAGAGACCTAACAAGCAAATGTGAACCAGTTCATATAGTTAAAAGTGAGAGAGAATATACATGTAGCGGGGGGACATACAAATGAGTACTACTTACAATAGCACACATGGGTACATTCACTCACAAATGCCATTTGCATCTCACTATGAATAAGTAGCAGGAAGTTAAACACACAAGCACAAAACGTGCGCTAAAAAGTCTCTAAACACACCAGCCCATCTATAGCAGTCTTTAGTTAGCGTTAGTTAATGTGCACAAGACTGGGAATTTCATCAGACTCTTCAATTTAACTCCCACCTCTGCTTGTGGATCCACAACAGCGACTGGCTGGTGACAACATCTGGAGTTAAAACACATTTTATTTTTTATAATTTACTGTAATTTCTCAGACATTAACAGATGTTACCTGGACAGCACAAAGCTGTATAAATGTTAAACTGTTATTTGTATGCGTTCACAAACTTTAGCTGCCATCGGTTGCTTATTTGACAGAGAAATTGCATCAGATTGCAATACCCTCAGGATAAGTTTTCGTCCTGAACTCCAGACTACTGTTGACTCGCACAAATTTCAAATCCCCAGCTTTACTCGGACTACTCAGACTTGTATTTAACACGAATGTTAGATAAATAAAAACTCCACGGGGCCGCAGGGTGTGTAAGTCTGCCATCCAAAAGGGATCATGTAGACTTTTTGCGAGTCTTACTTCACATAGTAGTGGAATTATTGCAAATTCACTCCCGCAGCTGGAAGAAGTATTATGGACATTCAAGAGGGTTTGCGGACGTAAGACGTTCAGATTTCCCCTTTTTTATTACCAATTTGCACCTTGTGTTTTTATTTTTTTTCCACACAGTGAATACATCATCAGAGACTTCGTAAGTGAAACCTACAGATTTCTTTGTACCCTTTTCCTATCTCCTTTAGCAATACACATTGAGCTCTTGGTGTGATCTTTGCAGGATGCCTACTCCTATCAACAATAGTACTGGCAGTATATTACATTTTCCCCATTACTGAGTTTATAGTTGTACTGAAGCGGTGTGATTAATGAACCTTTACAATTTTATAAGGTGCGGCACCTCTACAACCCAGACCTCCACAGCTGTATCTCATTAATTGAACACCTGACCTTTAAAACCCAGATGTTCACATTTATTTCGGTTTTCCACCATATCCATACTTACTGTAACCAATAAAGTCAAGTCAAATTTATTTCTACAGTGCTTTTAACAACGGAGCGTTTTCTCAAAGCAGCTTTACAATCTTATATTATTATATTTTAAAAGGCCAATCCCAAATTGACCAAGCCTAGGGCGACAGTGGCAAGGAAAAACTCCCTGAAAGTAGATGGAAGAAACCTTGGGAGGACCAAGGCTCAAAAGGGGACCCGCCCTCCATGGGTGGCCTAGATGTTAAATAAGTAAATACTTAAAAGTATATTAAAGTCATAGTAAAATTAAATACGTAATACAATTGAAATCTATATTCATATTTAAGCTAGTAATACAATAAGTAACAGAATTGATTTTAAAATAAAATGGATTTTTTTTTTGTTTCAAGTCCTCAAAGGGAGGTCCTCGGAGGCACAACGTCTCTTGGTGACTAAGTGCTGGAGGGAGTTACTGCACTCTGGTGGGACTGGGGTCTGTTGATTTGGACCAGTAGTGTGATGCTGAGGTGGAGGAACATCCAAGTGTGTGGTGCTGGAACTGGAACTTGATTGATGGCAACCCATCCTGGCCTAATCAGTGCTTGGAACTGATCGCAATTTTGTGTTTTTGTTTGTCCACCGTCTTATTGAAGACTGACCACAGGTTCATAATGTTGTGTTTACCTAGCCACTTGTTTATCACATTTGCCTCATAATATGGCGCTCCACCATGCTGGGAAAAGTCTTGTTGACGTGTATTAATATACGAATTTGTAGAAGCAGACCTTACATTGGAGCTTGAATGTTTTGCATAAATTTGACTTTGCATAAATTTAGAATAGCATCAGATTTTCACTCAAGATAAAAAAATAATCAAATTCAACACATGAAACACAAACCAATCTGATTGGTCATTTATTTAGTGAAGGAAATTCAATTACATATGGCAGTGGCCAAAATATATGAAAATGTGTTTTGCGTGACCCCCTTGTGTAGCAATAACTGCAAACTTCCTTCAGACTTAAAAAGTTGCTTGTCTCTTGTGTCCTCCGAACATTTTTAAAATATCTGTCTGCCATGTCTACACGATGCAAACTGCAGCACTGCCTTTCTCTTAGCTGTTCTGTCAGACACAGCAATCACCGGAACTAAATTCCGTGTGTGTGCAAACATACTTGGCCAAATAAATCTGATTCTGATTATTATTCAGTGTTCCCCTGATGGCTGACTCATGACCATTAGCATTAGAAGTTTCTCCAAACCATTTAGAGATGGTTTTGTAATCCTTTCCATTGTGATGAACTAATTATTTTCCTGAACATTTCTTTGTGCGCCACGATGCACTTCCAAAAAAGTCTAGTGAAGATCAAACTGACAGGGGGCCAGGGTTTTTATTTTTCTCAATTTCAATAATTTCCCATATACAACCATAACGTCGAACGGCAGATGCTTCAGCTGTAACGTTTCAACAGGTAGCGAAGGCATAGCATTGCGTTACAGTCTGTTAACAGCTAGGAGAGGACGAGAGGTTCTGTCAGATTAGAGAACAGAAAACAGAGATGACCAATAAAGAAAGTGAGGCGGGAGATAGAAAAGAAGAAGAAGTTGTAGCTGAGGAAGGAGCTGTGTCTGCAGTCTTGAGGTTTTTAGGTCCAAAAGGTAACTCCAGCAGCGTAGTAGGCAGAAAACGGATTGGAATGGAATATACTGGATGATATTTGGGTTATTGGAATCAATGCAATTAACCAGTAGCACCAGTGAAACAGTGAAGCCAAAGGCTCAGACAGGCATAAAAAGGCATTTTTTGGACACATTACGGACGCAGAAACAATTCAGTCGAGAGAGTTAAGTTCAAAAAGTGAAAAATACAACAAAGACATCAATTTTTAATTTTTTTTTAATCATTTGCACTGATTCCTTCCTATGTTATTATGTGGGGTAAACCTTATAGTAACCAAACACTTCATTATATACATGATTCAATTATTTTACTAATATTCTGTGTACTAATAACACTAGAATAATACAAACCTACACAAAAGCCCACCATGCCCACTCCAAAAATGTATTTTGACATTAGTCGTTAAAAAAGGTTCGAACCATATTCTCTATATTAAATGCGAATTTTCATATAAATAAGTTCACATACTTTTGCCACTTACAGACATGTAATATTGGATCATTTCCCTCAATAAACACAAAAAAAGGTTCCTCATTTGTCTACTTTTAGGGCTTGTTTGAAAATCTGATATTGTTTTAGGTCAAATTTATGCGAACATGTAGAAAGAGCTACTGGTCAACAACATTTGAAGCAAAAAATAAACCATTGGAATGTGTAATTAAACAAATCAGTAAGCAAACCAGTTATTTAAAGTCACATTTTATGAACAATTAAATGTAATTATTTCATCTAAAGTTGCAAGAAAAACAGGGAAAATTCTTAATGACCTGCCTTCTTTCTAGTTCAGCTCACACCAGTTTGGTGCCTTGAAGGGAACCAAATTCAGTCTGAGCATTCGGGTCGTGTATGGCTCACCTGGCCATGGAAACAAAAGCAAAGCGATGGATCCGTTAGTGGTAATGCAAAGTACTATTGTTATAGCTTCAAATAATTCCCATTGGCAAAAAGTAGAAGAGTTTAATTTAGTATAAAACAGGAATGTTATCTCTTGGCCACATTCTGCTAAAGTGCACACATCAAAAGCAAGATAAGACACTTTTTCTGAACAGCAAAACCACCAGACCTATCGCAATAACAATCTCATCAAATTTAAAACAACATTTGAATCAGGCGGCACCCAAACGCTAGCTAACATGCACATTCAGTCAGACGACCAGTGAGCCAAAATAAATAGAATAGAACATACACTACTGGAATCATTTCCTGGAATGACTGTTGCTCTTATTAAGATACGTCCAGTACTACAGAAGAAATAACACAAACCAGATTTCTCTGCTGATTTGAGCAAGTAGTGCAAGTAGACAAAGCAACTGCCATTTTGTGGTTCATATGAAATTTGACAATGACTCAACATTCTGACCACTCACAGGCCAAATGGCATATAGACCTCGTCAAGGTCTGAGTTATATTAGGTGGTAAGCGAACATTCGGTTCCTGCAATCTACATGTTTAATGAGGAAGAAATGGGTAAACATAAAGATCTGAACGACTCAGAACAGGGCTAAATCTTTATGGCCAGATGGCAGGATCAGAGCAGCTCCGGAATAGCAAGGCTTTTGGGCTACTCACAGCCCGCAGTGGTGAGTATCGGCAACAGTGGTCCGAGAATCAACAAACACTAACTGGTGACAGGGTGTTGGGTGCCCAAGGCTTATTGATACATAAGGGCAACAAAGTCTGTCCCATCTGGTCTGAAGCAACACTCTTGTGCCACAAGCCATGGATATTTTAGGCCTAACGTGTCATTCATCACACCCTGCTCAGTTCTAGCAGCAGATAACCATGTTAAACGATGTCCATCATCAGATTTAAATGTCTGAACTGGAGTTTGTTCCAAAGTAAAGAAAAAAAAAAGGTTTTAACCATCGTGAGACGACGTGTGCGTAGAAGACAAGACAAGCCAACTGAGAGAGTGTAAATGCTCTGGGAAGTGCTCTAATCGTACATCATAAACGCGGGCGACTACAGTATAGGAACTGTGGCAGCACGGCAGGACTACTTACCATAAGATCTTGGGGTCTCAGTTTTTAACTCTCAACTATATAGACTGTGCATTGCAAAACTCTATTGGTATGAAGTGGATAAGACCTTCAGCCATCCGTAAAAGTATTATGCCAAGAAGCAAATTAGAGGCAAACACAGGCGACCATCGGGAACTTCGGTGTCAGTTGTACCATGTAAATTAAAAACATCAACATCTTAAGGAAGTCCTTCTGCAATCTATTCCACAATGTGTGGGCACACCTTTATTCTGCACAGACAAGGGTAGGAAACTGCTCAGTACATAGTACATATATAACGAATCTCGGAGGAAACCAGGCCTCCCCACATCATTTCACTCAGTACCTCCTGCATGGGGTAATTATAATATTTCTAAAACCGTAACTGAAGGAGGCTCAAGCTGTGTCCGCACCAGGTCTTAACGATATTCTACTCAAGTTACAACGAAACAAATCATGAACCTGTTCACAAAATGTTTGAGATTTCTGTCAGAACAAATGCCTGCTAGCTCTCATGTTTGGCGTGCACACGTTCAGAATAACAACTGACAGTTCTGCAAGGGAAGTCAGTAAGTACAAATATTCTATTTTGAAGGCTAGTGTATGAGGTAGAGCACTTGGAGCACTACCGTATCTGCATGTTCTGGGACCTTGCTGGATTACTCCATGCTCAGCATAGCCTTACTTCGTGTTAAGCAATGGATTAAGCACCGGTTCTTAGAGTTCCTGATAACAATATATTGGAGACGCTGGTCATTGCAAAAACACCAACAGCTGCAAATTTATGAGGACCATCAGTCAGAATCAAGTCAGTTAAGGTGGACTTCTCGAGGCACTGACAATTCGGATGATTCATTGAATCAATCACCCGGGTAAGGAATCACAAAAACGGTACTGGGTTAAAACAATCCGAGTTTATTTATAATTCCAGTTAATATTTATTGTCTAAGCAATAGGTAGAATCAGCATCGATTTGGACTGTCAGCTTAATAAACATTGTATCCATCCATATGAATATATTTATTAAAGCATAATCAATCAATTCGGAATACATTTCAGGTGTTTACTAAGCTTTAAACATGGCTCAGGCCTTTGGGATCGGTTTGTTTCCTGTTTGAAACGTTTAACGCACATCTCGATGGTCTGTTTTATTTGGGTTCTTGTGGGTCTGCGTATCTGTTTTGTGTGCAAATGTCTTTTTATTAGTCAATAAAAGTTGTAGCATTTATGTGGGAACTTAGCCTAAGATCATGTTCAGTGCATTGCAGTGTGTAAAGGTCTTAGTGCGGCGACCTGTATTTCCACGTCTTGGCTTGTACTTAGATCCTAAAATGGGGTAAAATGCTCTTATCAAGGATGGACTAAAGTACAAACTGAGCACGTTTGCATTCATTGTTACTTTATGGCCAAAGCCACAAAACTAGTGAGAGAATATAGCCTGCATTTTTGTCTTTGAAATTGTTCCTGTATGCTGGATGTCATTTATATTCTTAGACAGAACCTGGAAATTGTAACTGGCCCTTGGAGCATCTCTACTCTGGTCCGAGATCATTTTTCCAATGGAATAATGTAAAATGAATTAATCTGTTCGGGATGCCACAAAAAATAAATCCGCACTGCACATTATATATGCAGAGAGACATGGTAAATGTCTGAGCATGTTCAATGATACGTTCCGTGAGCGTCAACTGCTGGCCTTGCCCAAATGGTTAGACATGGTTAGACGTACTCACCAACCATCAGTCACTTGCCTGCAAGTTCCACAAATTAGTCACGTCTCTGTTCAGAGAACATGACTTGTCTACGCCTGCACAGCAGACCTTAAGCAGGGGAGTCAGGATCACAGTTTTGACAAATTTTATTCAGACCTTCCGGAAGCAATTAAGTGAAATTCTGAGGTTACACTATATTTACATGCCTATTTGTGTGAGACTCTCAAGCGAAAGTTCTAGATATACCGCACTATATCATACTGTGTGAATCCTCAAGTCCTGTCGTTTTTCTGCTTTGCGTGGGTAGCAGCGTGTAGAGTGTAACTGATACACGTTATTTATACAATATAACGTTTGATCATTTCGTATTTTTACTATTGTTTCAGTAATGAGGAAAGTTACATTAACACACTAGACATGGGCCAATTTCGATTGGCCATTTACCCTAAAATAAACGTCTTTGGAATGTGGGAGGAATCCAGAGGTCCCAGAGTAAACCCACACCGACGTTAGGAGGACATCCACACTCCACACAGGGCATGACACCGCGACCTCACTAAAATAAAGCCAATACTGAATCTACTCCCCCTGTATTGATGCAGGTTTTCAATTGCATGTTTTAGTCTTTTGTCCCAACTTTGAACCTGTGCGCTTCCTTTATAGGCATCACTAGCTTCCTGGGTCAAAGTGCTAGTGGAATTTCAGAGTACAGGCGCTCCCCAATTTATGATGTCCAACAATTTGTACTGACCAATCCGTTGTTAAGTTGAATTTAACGTAAACCAAAGACTTTAGCATATCCTCTATATGCCATACATAAATATCACAGTTTTTCCTCACTACAGGACGCCTGCCATGAACAAAACACTTACATTAAACTATAGTTGGGCAAAATCATTAGCATCATCAACGCCGTCATTTTTCTATAATGTATTGAAAATGAAAACCTACCTACATCACACAGTGCTAACGGGAGAGTGTGACAGACTATCATAGTGAACACCGCTAGCCCACAGCTAATCTTTACGAGTCATACATGTGTATGAAAGACTGCTGTTCCTCGAGAGGCAAAAACAGCACTTTTTAAAAATTCCCTGTCATTTAAGGATTGCCCTGTGTGCGTGCATGTGCGCGCCCTAGGAATATTTATGCACATTATTTGATTAATCTGTGCCTTTCAGAGTGTGCATGTGTGTGTGCGAAGCTGCTTAACACCGGCACCTCATTTCTTTCTCACAATTCATCATCTGACAGAGAGAGAGAGAGAGAGAGAGAAGGGTAGGGGGTGTGGGTCATGAACTCATTGGATAATATGTTGGAGGCAGGAATTACTGTCAGGATAAGGGAGGTTTCCATTAGTCGAACGCTGTGCTGATCCACCATCGAGAGCCGCAGAAAAACAGCCTGATGTGTGTGCGTTCTAACTCAGGCAAAATGCAAAACACACACTGTGACACTATGATGAATTTTCATCTCCGCGAGTAGGTTTAGCATTAATGGCTGTGTGTTAATGTGTGAGTGAACATGTGTGTATGGCTAACAGCTGCTCTGAGACTGCACGTCGAACGCCACAAATGTGAATATATATCAGTTTTATGGCTTACTGTTTATTAGCTCACTCTATTATTAAAATTATCTCGCTCGCTCCCTTTCTTTCGGAGATCCAATTTCGGGCTCTATCAGAGATATATGAGACTATTGGAGAGGAGAACACCTCTGTAATCATAGTGCAGAAAATCACGTAGCTGCAAAATGTCCCTTAAACACTGCAGGTAAATTGGATACACCTCACAAAGACACTCCTTCTACTAACGATGTAAAAAGGACTGTCCATGCAATGTACTCTTTGATGTATTGAGTATTTCACTAAAAAAAACAACAGGTGTTCTGGGAAAATACTTTTACTCATGATTCATGCATAATGCAAAGCATTCTGGGATATTAAGCTTCAAGGATAGCCTTTCATAAAATGTGTTTTTGAAACACAGTAGGTCCCCTGGATGCAAACCTTCAGCGTACAATGAAAGTCTTAAAAGCAGCAAATAGCAAAACGTACTAATTTCGTGACAAACAAAGGAAACCCAGGGTTTAACTAATCGAACTACTGAGACAGAAAATAGACCAGGAAGTTAGAACATAATCAAAGGTGAGGCAAAACACAAAGGCATGTTGACACGGGAGGAGCGATGAATGCTGGGAAGTGTAGTCTAGGATCGTAGTCATAACACCAGCTGTGTACAGTCCACTTTGTGTAATTATGGCGCTATTTTAAATCCAGAATGTCTGGTATTAATCGTAAAAGCAGTCATGATCTCACTCAGAAGCACCGAACCATAAGAATGGACACTAAAATGAAAGCGAAAGTGAGATCAGGTGTCGGAGCCTCACAAGCTAGGTGTATTACGCTAAATATGTTGGACATACAAACATTCGGAAACGCAAACTTGCTCTCGGAACAGAACTGGTTAGAACGGTAGTGCTTTTTACAACTTTTTTCTCAAATCAGCTCAGAACTGAGGAGGCTTCCGGCGACAGCGTTATGAGAAAACACTGTGTTTTCGAATGCTACATTTACACACCGTTTTAAAAAGTAACCTGATTACAATGTGCTATCTTTGGGGCAGGGTGAACAAAAAAAAACACATTTAATGTGACATTTTGGTATCGAAATCCGATACAGATCCCATACATGGCAACGTGGCACAGAAAGATCAGACTTTACGCGACTCTCATCATGCGTAGTTCCATCTCAACATCCATTATAAATGTGCAATAAGGTGAACTGAAAATGAGAGCAGTGAGGGGGGTTTTCAGTGGTGGGATACCAAAGTAATAGATCTCATAAATATATGGGGTGATGTCTCAGTGCAAACAAAATCCGAATATGTGTTTGAGGAAATTTCAAAAGAAGGGGGCGGCACGGTCAGCACCAAATGAAAATAAAAAGCTTGAGAGCAGAGTTTAAAGAAACTATGAATGCAAATCAAATGAATGGCACATAATGTTCCCTTTTTATCACGCCGTTAAATAAGTGCATCTTACTGTCGACTGATTGTTTACCTCTGGACAAATCAGTCACATGAAGCGTTGGTATTTTGTCCACATTAAACAAATAGGTCACATTAAAACAACATTTGGTGAGACAGTTTGACTGTAAATATGAAACGTGAAAAAGAAAGGACCAAGACTCCAAAAGTGTCCCAACCTCCTAGGGCACCTTAGATGTTTATACGTAAGAATTAAATTAACCTACCTAATAATATCAATTTTTTTTTTTAATGATGAATTACAATACAAGATTATGGGGAATATACTAAAAAGAGAATATACAATTATAGAATATTATACAATAATAAATGTTATAAAATAGAGAATATGAATGAGTCTCTTGACTCTCCTAAACAGCATTTACTGTTTCTTCTGTAACTGTTTCATCCTGACTAGGCTCCAAAGAAAATCAAGGATACCTACATAATTAAATGAAGTTAATAAAAAGAAACAGTTTGTCGAAATGGCAGGAAGTCGCTGTGGTGCAGCAGGAGGAATTTGGGTTTACTAGGCTCCAGAGATCTGGGTTTGATCTCGACTACAGGAGCGAAATGCTTACTTATACTTTAATACAGATTGTTACCTTGATATTACTTCTCACAATCTAACTGTGCTAATTGTGGCCGATGTTTAAGATTCTGAAGGACGTGTCCATTAATATCACCTTCTATTTGGAATGTGGACCACAGTGGAGTAAGCACTGTGCTCCACTAAATGTCAGGTTTGTGGATTTTTTTCTGATAGATACAGAACCATGCAAAAGGCCACCATTACATTTTCTTAGTTTATTGTTTTAGCAAATCTTCAGACCCTTACAATTTTTGCAGCCTTATACTAAAATCGAATTCTTTTATCAATAACCCATTCATATTTTTCTACACCTTGACTGGACGCTCTCGTCACCTCAAAGCTTCAGAGACCCCTGGTTCAAGCTGCTCTGAAACAATGCACTACTGTAAACAGCTCTGTATAAATGAATGGGCCTTGACTTGTGTTGCTAAAATAGAAAGTATGGAAACATGGAATTTGAAACTTCTGTGTAAAGCAAGGCACAGTCTCACAACCAAAGTATAGTCTCACGGCTGTGAGGGTTTCCTCACAGCTTCCAGACTTCTGTAAGTACAAAGATTCGCCATTAAAATCACCTTTAAACTTTCAAGCAAATTGCAATTTTCATGTCCGGTCTTCTTGGCAGAGAAAACGGCAACGGCGACGAACAAAGCGTCCATACGGAATACAATCCGTACCGTATGTCTTACTTATTCATTTATTTAATGCAAAGTAAATTAATATTCAGTCATATAAAAAACAAAATAGCTAAGATGCACATGCTAAACATTGCCAAACTTTGAACAGATGTCCAGGTTTTCAGGTTCAGGTTTCTATTTTGCATTATAGACTTATTTCCCATTACAAGCCTTAATACCTTGGTGGTTGAAATAAAATGGAACATTAAACAAAAGGTTGCCTGCATTTCATTTATACGAACCTGCTGCGCAATGTTAACCATAGAGCCGTGCATTGTGGCACAGTAGATTCTCAGTAAGGCTGTCTGTTGGTCATATTTGTGCCATGCTACAGATGTCAAATTCACCAGTAAATGTTGTTATCGTAAAGTGAAAAGGGAAGTCTTGAGCCAGAGGAAAGGAAGCTTGGACAGAAAAAAAATCTCTTCGGCACCACACAAATGTCCAGTCGAACGAGGCGCTAAGCAAACAGATGGTGGCGGGATGCGGCAAGCTTATGCCATTACTGTGGATTTATTATCGCTGTAGAAGTCGGGTGCCAAGAAGCGGTCAGGAGCCGTCTGCTTTGAGGAGTCACTCGTCGCCCTGGGACCTTCCTCCTTTGAGGGAGAAGTCACGGGCTTGACGGAGTGGGGGGGTGGGGGGGAAGACAACTCATGGAATCTAGAGTGAGTAATACACAGAAATATTTTAGCACTGGTTGCAGCACTCACTACTGACTTCCAAACTGCTTCTGGAAACGCTTTAAGGCTCCGCCTTACTAATTGGTGAGTTTAAAACAAAGCTCCTCCAAGTCGCCAATGATCGACCCTTGAGAAATTCCCTTTAAATTAACTCGGCTTAATTCACTCTGGATAAAGTCTAATGCTGAGCAGCTGCAGACAATTTTAAGATCACCACGCACAATGCCGGGCATCGGCTGTAGTGTTATAATGCAAACCACCATCTGGCAGCGTAATGGATGAATCTCGGTGGGCAGATGGCAAAAGAATGTTACAGCTGCCTTCCCGGGGCAGTTTTTTGGGCATTTTTGTTTCAATGGAAAAGGAAATATCAATGTTACTTAACACTTAGACATTGTATGGATTTGTACTAATAATTTAGGGAAGGTGCCTTTTGTAAGTTTTAGCCTGGCCTGGTTGCTAAGTGGTACAGCCCTGGATATGTATGCATGTACAGCATTTAGGTACGTAGACCTGTTCAATACAACCTGCTGAAACCAAACATCAAAATATCCAGTGAGCACCAGTTCTAATAGAAAGGCAAGAGTAACTCCTGTCAGCTAAGTGCAGGTAACTGAGGCTAAAATTAGAAAACAGAAGATTGCCAAACCAGGAAACGTTGCATGGTCGGACGAGTCTCGATTTCTGCCCTGACATTCAGATGGTAGGGTCAGAACAGGGCATAAACAACATGAAAGCGTGGGTCCATCGTGCCTTCTATCAAAGGTTCAGGCTGTTGGCGGTTTAAATTGTGTGTGGGAATGTGTTATTGGCCCACTTTGGGCCCCTTAATACCAGCTGAGCATCTTTTAGATGCGCCAGCCTACCTGAATACTACTACTGTCCATTTCCATCCATTTACAGTGTACCATCTTCTGATGGCTACTTCCAGCAGGATAACTCGCCCTGTCACCAAAAAATCCATCTTAAACTAGTTCCTCGAATATGACAATGAGATCTCTGTACTTAACTGAGTCAGTCACCAGATCTGAATTCAGTAGAACACCTTTGAGATGGCGTGTTGAGCAAGGAATTGAGCAAGGGGCCTGGCCCACAACTGCTTCCATTGTACGGTGAAACGTCTATCATTGTGCTTAAGCCTATGGATGTAAATGCAGCTGCATAGAAACTGTGTTTATAAACTCAACACCATGATTTGGTATGAAAATGGAGTCTGCAGTAAGCCGCATATGACTAGGAGACAAAGTATGATGTGACCAGACTCCTAACAGGTCCAGGATAATAGCCTTTCAGAACGGGAGAGAGAGATGGAGAAACTGGAGCGAAAGGAAAGGGAGTGTCAGAGTGAGTTAAAGTCAAGCAGGTGTCTTACTTAGCCAGGGACACGTCCGCCGTAGTCGTGCTGAGCCTGATCAAGAGAGAAATGGAGAAAAGGAATGGAAAGGAGAGAAGAGGAAGATGGAAGGAACGCTCCCTTGCGCTCCGCTCTCCTCGACTGAACGCTCCTAATAAAGCTTTCAGCTCAGATAATTAAGAGTCACCCATATGCAGAGCTCGACGCTCAATTTACCCCTGCTTATTCTCTCATTCCAGCCACCCTCCTCTCCCCTTCCCTCTCTTGCCGTCTAATCTCATTCCCGTTCCGTCATTCCTGGGTTTTTTTGTTTTTTAATTTTTCCTCTCTTGGCCGCCCTTTGAAAAAAAAAGTGCCATTTTGAGCCGTTCATACATCTCCCACTCTTTCGGTCCACGCCCGTTTAGAAGTGCCGTAGGAGATGAGCTTTGACACGGCACATTCAGCGGAGAAGAGCGCAGGATAAAAGCCGGTTCAAGGGCAGCGTGAGGGGAGATTGAATAGAGGAAGGAAGAAGAAAGCGAAGACGCTAAGAGCGGAGCCGGTTTTCATAGAGTTCGAGACAGACAGAGGGAAAGAGAGAGGCAGACAGAACTAAAGATTGTGACAGAAGATTTTTGAAGGATGGAGACTGTTTGACTGGCAAGCTGCGAGAAGCAACATTTTCCTAATGTATGAATTATGCATGTGGAGCTTACCGCGTAAATATCGCTCACGCACAGACAAGCTCGTGTCCGCGGAATACATTTTCCCTGGATGCTGATGAAGTGTGCCTCAAGGTCTGCATGCATTTCTGTCCTATTTACATTTAAACGACATATGTGCATAGTGTAATGTGTGTGTGTGAGACGGACCTGAGCAGGAGGCAAGTGCGTTTAACCCCTGTTGCTGGTGGCATAAGGGAGACAAAGAAAGCAGAAGGTGCTTGCTGCTCATCTCAGACTGATCCATTCAGCCAGCTGAGCTCCACTAATCACTGGAGTCCCCCCCCCCCCGAGCCCCATCCCCCAACACACACACACACACACACACACACACACACAAGCACACACACACACATATATACGTGATATACGCTAAATATCCCCTAATTTCCGTGAGCAGTGTAACAACTTATCAAAACTGCTGGGTTTCCCTGTTATTCAGTCGACAATCCAGATTTACGAAAGCTGATAGTAAAAGCTGGATTTTTATCTCAGTAACTGGTTTTCTCACTGTATTCCAGTCAGCCGATTTCAATCAGTTTTCTCAGTCTTCCCAGACCTTCTCAGTGGCTAGTGGAATAAGATAAAAACCAGCTGCCAGGTCCACTAGATCGTCACTGAGTTTGGGCTTATTTAAACACGACTGATTCTTTTTGCAGGATTTGGCAAACTTTGAATTAAACACAGCAACTATTGGCTGTTGAGCCGTTTGTGGAGACTCTCAAATGCAGTACATACTCGAGACGATAAATCATTGGATTATTTAATCATAAGGATTCAAGTTTATGTCACATCTTTTTGTAAGGTTATACCGATCGCGTGTGTAAAATCCAAGTTGCGTCAAAGTAGATATTTCCCATTAACTGATTACTCAAGGGCTTGTAAAGTCGTTCGATCAGAAAGGTGTCAAAATGTGCAGTTATTGGATTATTAATTGAACGTAAATGCACTCAGTGTAAAGACATTTGGTCCTCACAAGGGTAGCAAGACCGTACACACACACACACACACACACACACACACACACACAATGACAATGGCAATGAAGCATCACTGCAGGTAGTTAATGCTGCACCCACACCCTCGTTTAAACTTTAATCTTTACCTCAGTAATTATAAGCTAATCTTTTAGCTATTTTAGTTTTTTAAAAGAAAGTAAAAAAAAAAAAATCAGTAGAAGCAAATAGTGAGAAATGGAAAACATGTTTCTCACAAGCGAAAGTTACAGGTTTTCCAATCATTGTAAGGACATTCAGCCCTCAACAGCATAGAAAGACAAAGTACGTACACACACACACACACACACACACACACACACACACACACACACACACACACACACACACACACACAC
>JAUZST010005343.1:27755-41319 GCA_034779995.1 Parotocinclus haroldoi | reverse complement strand
CACACACACACACACACACACACACACACACACACACACACACACACACACACACACACACACACACACACATGCATTTTGTTATTATAGACCTGTATTGTACACTTTAATTTTGTACACCCTGATATTTGGAAAAATGGGCCGCATAAACTTGGCTCCTCCATACTTTGCCAAGCACCTTGTTGGCCCCTAAACTGTCTGAATATATCAGATATATTTTTTCTGCTTTTAAGAGCAGAAGCAGTCAAACAGCCCAGACACACACTTTATAATTCCTGCAATCTGCTGATATGTTTTATAAACCCACCCATTACTCGAACAAATGACACAATCCCAGGTCTATAAAAAAGTCATATTACTTATTGTTAACCACATGCTGCGTTTGCAGAGAAGCCATTTTCACTTATCTCTCATAGCAGCATGTTTCTGGTTCAGCATAAGGTTCAGCCCTAGGGTACTTCATGATTAGACTTTCTACATTATACACCAGTGAGCCAAAACATTATGACCACTTACAGTTCAAATAATGAATAATATTGATTATCTTATTACAGCTGCGAATGTTAAGGTTTGCCGTTTATTTGTAATCAGCAGTGGTGAGAATCCGCACACAGTGGCCCAAGGACAGACAAACCTAAAAATGATGACAGGGTGATAGACACTTAAGGCTTACTGGTACCTTTGCAGCCAAAACCAGTCTGTAAGTACAGCGCCCTTTTCTTCAATTGATTGCTTGCATGACACTTGACTCTATTAGCCATCAGTCTTGGAGTATTTTTCACAAATATACTAGCTATTTATTCATATCCACTATGTACAGTCACAGCCAAAAGTGTTGAGAAAAACTTTGGTATTCACAAAATGTGTTTTTATGGTGGCAATTTGTATTCTGATTAATTTCAATTAATTGAAAAGTCATTCCTTGCCATGCAAATGACCTTACCACAAAAACTACTGCAATCCAGCCACTGCATTTCAGCCCTACAAAATGACCTGCTAAGATCATTTCAACGATGAGCCTCATCTCATGAGAAAAGGTTAATGAGCACAAGACAGCTGATAACACTGATATGCTGAATAAAAAAGCTTCTGTTCTTCTGTTAACCATGGTTACAGCCAATGAAACACGTGCAGCCATAAGTGCATTGCATCAAAAGGGTTTCACGTGCAAAGACATTGCTGCAATGAAAGAGAGCACCAGGATCAACCATTTATCTAATCGTCAAGAACAAAGAGAGTGGTTCAGCTGCACTGATGGAGCGTCCAGGGTGCCCAGGAAAGTCAAGCAAGCTTCACGACCGTCTCTTAAATATGTCCAGCTATGAGACCATTTATCTAATCATCAAAAGTAAAGAGAGTGGTTCAGCTGCAGTGATGATGCATCCAGGCCACCCAGAAAAGTCAAGCAAGCAAAGGCTTTTGGAGGATGGCTTGGTATCAAGAAGGGCAGCAAAAAAGCCACTTCTCTCCAAGATAGACACGCAGACATTCTGCAGGAAGTATATGGATTGGACTGCAGAGGACTGAGGTAAAGTTATTTTCTCTGATATCTGGAAAAAAATATTTGTCTGGAGAAGAAAAGGAGGGCACTACTATGAGTCCTGTGTCATGTCAACAGTGAAAAGTCCTGAGACCATTCATGTGTGAGCTTGCTTCTCATCAGTTTGGAGATGAGCAATGCTTTTTCCAGCATGCTGTGGTCAATCTTCAAAAGGAAGGTGGAGAAACAAAAACCCCTAAACTGTGATCAGCTCCGAGCACTTATTAGAACGTGTTGCCGTCATTCAAACATTCGCCCAGAATCTGATATCCAGCATGACGAGGCAATTGTAGAAGTTTTAAAGAAGAAGGGTTGACAGTGTGAATATTAAGTCTTGGTTTAAACTGGATGCATTAACTGTAAAAAGTAAAAAGAAAACATATAGCATGCATATAATTGTACTTCATTATATCTTATAAACATCTGACAAAGGAGAAAAGGAGAGGAGATTTCAGGAAATGTGTACAGAAAAACTGTAATATGTTTTAAATTGAACATCATCAAGCTCTGGTTTGTCTTGACATTTTTCTTGATTGCTTAAAATGCTTAAACACTTTGGACAAAGCCATGCCTGCATTCTCTCAAACTCTAAACACAAATCTTTTGCTTCTCACCCAAGTCCTTTTTTAACACCCAAGACTTCCCATTTTCAGGTCTGAATGAAGCTCTCCACTTAAAATTATTAGATCTTGCTAACTTCACACACAAGTCATCGAAAACACATACATTACAACAGTCTCACACACTGGTACATTGTTTTAAATTATTAACGCTGTATGTTTTCCTCCTCAAGAATCTTTTCAAGGGATGCTGGTACTACTCTCTAGTACATTAATAAAATGTATACTGTACATCTATATATTTCAATGTTCTGTTGAGTAAAACATACTAAACAACTAGTTTAGTACCTAGAAACTATTCCATCAACAAGAAAGCATGCATGAAAGATACTGGAAAACCCTGGGTTATTAGTAAGTCAGTCACGAAGCAGGGCAGTGCGATGGAGGCTGATGTTATCACAAATGACAGCATAACAAACCTGTACTGGTTGTGCTTGCTCTGGTCAAATGTTTTCTTAGACCCTCAAGGAAACCAAGGAGAACCATAGTGTTATAGAGTTCAAAATGGCATGGGAGTGGAGTAAACCTGTGAATGAACTGAATGCACCCTTCTATTCTATTGAAGGGTTTTAGATAAATGTTTCTTAATGTTTCCAGATGGGTAATTGTGTGCTAATTGGGCTCAAGCTGCGCTGACTTAAGTGAAGATTATTGAATGCTAGAGTATTCTAAATGACCACATGGTGTAAGTAAAGAAAACTGACAGGATTTGTGTAACTGAATCTTTTGCTAAAACAATCAAAGAGTGTATACAGTTTAGGCAAGTAGGTGTGCTTTTCGATAATGGCATTATGGTTTAGAATTATTAGGTCAAAAGCCTGGTTATAGTGTTTAAAAGAATTGAGAAAGATAGAATGGCTCAACCACATTTAGATGCCAGCTTTCATTTGTTCTCAGTAAATCAAATAAAGTCAAACAGGGGAATCCTTAAACCCAGTTTACTGGGGACTTTGTCCAAAAATTTCAGTCAGAGTCTAATTCTTCTGTTTTTTGTCGTATGGATTAGTGGAGCAGCCACAATGCGGACAGGCAATCATAGCTCAGCTTAGCTAGCCCCTTCTAACCATAAAACTTACCAAAGTGTTCGCAAATCTCTATTTCTAGTCTCTTTTGTCAGCTATTGTCAGTCTTATTAGCCTGTCTTATCTTTGATGCTTGTTCATTTATTCATATATGTATTAGTTTATTATTGTGTGTTTCCAATGTGTGCTCATCTTCTTATAATAAGCAGGACTTTTGGGGATGGGGATGCATAATTTCTGAAAAATGCCATGAGGTCAATTCTTCTTTAATGCAAACAGCACAACAATTGGAACAAAATCGTGGACCTTTTCAGCCTGTAACAGCTAACAACTGAGAAGAACAGCTAAAGTTAAGGCTTGCTCAAAAGCCCAGCAGAGGCATTTCGACAGAGCTGGGTTACCAATTAGCAGTCCAGAGTCATAACCACTCACTGCCTTTTGTGTGTTTTGGGGTGTA
Organism: Parotocinclus haroldoi; assembly: GCA_034779995.1. Classification (NCBI taxonomy): domain Eukaryota; kingdom Metazoa; phylum Chordata; class Actinopteri; order Siluriformes; family Loricariidae; genus Parotocinclus; species Parotocinclus haroldoi. The sequence continues at coordinate 37,680 of JAUZST010005343.1, read as the reverse complement.
CTGCATGAATAGAATGCAGTCATATACCTTTGAGAAAACAATTCACGTCATATTGGCTAAAAAAAGGTACACCTTGGACAGGGTATTAGATTCTAGACCAATTGTTCCTAAAGGTTTTTCCTTGGAGAGCATCCCTTTCTCTTGGGTAACTTTTTTGTTTTCATTTTAGCTCCTCTGCTCTTTTCAAGACAGTTAAACATGTCATTTTTCTTTTAACATTCAAGCCGATTAAACCCGTAACCACACATCCTTACAAAATAATAATAACAATGATCCATTAAGTGAAATAAGTGCCTACTCTTTTTGAGTGAAGTACCGTTTTAAGTAACTATATGTACAGATTTTTCCAGTTTTATATAAAACATTCAAATTGTATTCTCAGAAACTCCTGCAGAACAGGTACAGGCCCTAGATCATATCAAGGTCAAGTAAACATACCAACTGACCTTTACTTTGCAAGTGCCACACGTGATTCGAACCACAGCTGGCTCATACATACTGGAGATCCTTAATGATTCAGTAGATGCTGAAAATGTTACGTTGTAACAAATCCTGAAATCAGAGAAAAAGAAAACTCTTTTGTAACACTAGCAAAAGTTAGACCAGTTGTTAGGGTTTGTTTGTTTGTTTGCTATAACCTTTACATGTAACTACTGATTTTCAGTAAAACACATGCCTTTTAAGATAATCATTTTTCGGATCGTACCGAGGGTGCAGAATTACAATTATGAGCACATTTTATAAAGCTTGCACTCTGTAATTAAAGATGGCCCTTATTTACAGGTCATATATAAGAAGCACAAAAATGGTTAGATGCAATTTTCAGGCTCTTATCCATGATTGCTTTTATGCCATTTAAAATCTGGGATAAAGAAAGAATGCCAACTAGCTCTGGCATCAGGTGCGCATTTGTGTGGCCATTAATCACAGAGAGTGTTGATGTTTTTACAGCATGTTACCTTGGGGTCACGAATCTCTGGAAACCTCCACCTTGTGAGGTAATTGCAGAGGTCTATTAATCATTCTTGCTGCGATATGAGAAGAGCTCCCTGTTTCCTCCTCTTTGTCTGAGTGCAATTTCCTCTCAGGCCAACAGCAGCAACACTTTTGCGACTCTGAAAGTGGAAAGTTTCAAACCCAAGTCAATTATTCACTTTTAGAAAATCAGGGAACCCACAATCAAGGCGGTATCAGGAGCAGAGGGCATTGCTACTGATGCAGGCAGTGGATAGGTTAATTAATAAAATGTGTGTGGTTGGCATTTCAAGTGGGGGTTTGATTGGAGCTTTAACCAGATATGAAATGTTGAACCTAGCTCAGAGTTGGGTTTTAACCTTAGATCTAATAAAAGTTTACACTCCTAATTAAAGCACCTTAAAATCATTGTTTTTAAAAATGTAATAAGAGACAGAATAATAGAAATAGAATTGAATAAAATGCTTGCAATTCCACTTAAAAAGCCTTTGAGTGTTAAGTCTTTGGCTGATGTTTAAACAAGTTTGTATTCAGTTTAGCTTAGCATCCTACTTTACACATGGTACCCTGGTCAGGGTGGGTCTGATCTAGAATTCACTTTGAACGGGAAACGGGTCCCTTTCCATCACAATGTTCTGTAAACAAACCAATCCTTCATGTTGTAAGCTCCACCTTGGTTCAAACCTGGTGAATTGCTGTCTGCAGCAGCTGCCATCTTGGATCTTGCCACCGAGCCACCCAAGCTGCTATTATCCTCAGTTTTTATTTGAAACTCATTTTTTTATTTTGTAGGTACTTAGTTTTAAGCTCCAAATCAAAAGCTGTAACGTTGTGTTAGTTATGCCAGACTGCAGTACAAGCAACGAGAAAAACTATCCATAAAGCCACTGGATTTGGATTAATCCAGCCTAATCTTCATTTTGATTAGTTAACACTGCACACTGTATAAAGCCCTTGAAATAAACTCTCCTTCTTGGCAATACCAGAACGCAAGTGACACTTAAGTAACTAAAAAGATTATCTGATTTGAAATAAACTGCAAGTCCAAATCCGAAGTAAAAATGGGGACAGTAAAGAACATGCATTACAAAACACAGTGTTTCCTACATTTATTTGAACTTTGTTTAAGTCTTACCCGTCCGGGTTTAATTCTGATCCTTAAGATGGTTGTAAATGTTGTCTCTAATTAAGGAACTTGTGGGACTCCCATCCGCCATCTTGTCACTCTGTCTCAATCTGAACAGTCCAACAATTCGGGAGTTAAAACAGGAGCCACTTACGGTGAGAAGTGCACTCAGCAGCTGATCGATATGTTATCTTACTCCAGCATTCATTAACATACTAAAGCAGAGTGCAGCACTTTGACACATCCTGTTCCCAAAAGGAATATAAAAGAATTGCAGATTGGCCACGTACAAAATGCAGGTCTGTAATGCATTGCAAAGATTAAATTGACCTGGTTTTCTAAAGAGCAATTACCTGAGCAACATGATAGATTAATAAGGCAACAAATGTTTAAATAAACACTGTGAAAAGGTCTGCAGGCCCGATTACCCTAGCTACTGAAGTGTAATGAATTGATCAGCTTCTCCTATGGTTATTATTCCTTTGCAGTTCCAAGTTATTTGTTGTTATCAGGATTACCAATTCTATAGGACAACGCATGCGCACTCAAAATAACTATAGCATAGAAAACATGCAGTGCATACTGGACAGGATGTCAGTCCTTTGCAGGACACACTGTGGCCACCCTGAGGGGTGGTGTCCCCTTCCTGTGATGTGATGGTCAACCCAGTGGGAAGACACCTCTGTTTGCCTCTATTCCCATCCTCCTCACTGGGCACAGGGCACAATGAATTGGGCCCTTGGACTGTAGATTTTCAAGTGAGTTATTATTTTTATAACCATTCCATGGCTTATGAAGATGAACTTGTTTGTTCTCTTGTCTTTCTCATTTTGAATATGAATGCCCTCAAAGTTTGATCCATGAATCACCTCATATACAGTATATAGTGCAGTGACTATAGTGTATGACATCATGGGTTACGGCTAGAAAGTTCCTAGACACTCTGATGAGCTTCAAAGAGTGAAATACAAATGAAAAAAAAAGTTTCAGCTAGATTTAGGGTACCAATAACTATGGTTTTATATACAGTATGTTGTTCATAATTATGATCCTTTTATAGGTTTATTTAATTTTTTTTAAATATTACACCATTTATTTTATTTTTATGTATTTATTTGTTTTATTTATCTTTTTATCTCTTTTTTTCAGTTTGAGATCACGCTCATCCACAAAAATGTGAACTTCAATAATCTTTTGAAAGTCATTTGACTCGGCTTTAACAGAGGTGCCTATAACTGTGGAGAGGACTGTATGTATGCATATATATTTTGTATGTATGTCATTTCTGTGAGGAATTCTAGGCAAATAATTACAAAACATTAAGCTTTTTAATGGTCTTAACACAAAAAAACGTAATAATCATAATGGTTTGTGTTCTAAAAATATTGAAGTCATGTGGCCAAACTTACGGATAACATTTTGTAGAAAGTAGAGACAGTACTGGTCCAATCAGGCTGAAATAGCCAGCTGGCATTGAATGTGAGCATTATTCTTTATAGTATTTAAATATGGACAGTGAAAAAGCAAAAACATGACTCTGATGGACTTGTTCTTAAGCCATTTCCTGGGTAGGAGTCCTTTATTGATAACCTATTAACAATCTTCTAACATATTTCAAAGTATGAATTGACTTTTCTAAATGAACTGACAAGTAGGAAAACCAGCACCTGAACTGTCTATTCCATGTCACCTCTACCTCCATGCATACCCCAGTCATATACGCTGTCAGTTCTTCCCTAGATCTTTGAAGAAACCTCTCTGAAGCATCATCATAAAGTCTCCATCAGAAAGTGACTACTCCACTCATCTGAGAGCCTGAAGAAGTCACTTAGATGAGTGACGAAATCATTTCTACCATAAAAAGCGTGTGTCCAGATGAGCTGATTCAAAATTCGGTGATTCTTCCTTTGATGTTTTTTTTCTCAGACAGCAAAGGCTATTAAACACATTTGACACAAATCCTGCATGAGGCAATCTTATAGCAACTGTTTTTCTTATACAGCCTTTTTTTTATCTGAGGCCATTTTGGACATTTGCCCTTTTTTGCCCTAGAATATACAAACCATTCTTTCTCTAGATTCCTGATCAAGTGATATACAGACGTTATCTGCTGGATTTGCATATACATTATTTATCACATGTACTATTTAGAGACTTACAACTGATATGACCCAAGCAAATTGAGTAAAAATGGCCTTGATTGAGAGCCAAAGAGTGACACATTGACCGTTCTAGGAACTCTTTTGGCCGGTAGTACAACTGCTGCCCTATCATTGCCTACTGTTGGACGATTAAAGACACTATGATTCATTATTTATAGAGCTTACTTCAATCAGGTTAAAATACATTTTCTTAGCTGTCAGTAATACTCAGAAAGGAATACAATGTATCGATTTCAACCTGTATTAGGTCAGTGTCCACATCAATGGCCATTAAACTACCAAACATATGACATTTGTAATAATGGTCATCATATTTAGTATAAAATATGAGCTTGTATACACCCATAATCTTCCCACTAATATATGTTTTTATTACTATTTACAGAAATGTGACAAATTTTAGTTGGTTCCCAGCAATGCTGTAGTTGGACCTGCTTACAACTCTGAACAGGGTCAGTGGGTTAAATCCTGTTTCCCTAAAGCACTTCAACGGCATTTGAGTTGTGTTAGGACATTCATTATTGGTTCAATCATTTGATAGCCAAAAACTTCACAATAAAATACAACAAAACAAACATAGTCCAGCATTTACCACAAGAGGCTGCCTTTGGCGTTTATCAAGGCATAACCTCTGCAGAGGTTCACTTGGCGATTGAAGACATGATTTCAAGTCACCGTGTCGTTTCAAATTTTGCCGCAGAGCTTCCAGTTAATCCACTAATGCGTTTTTCCTGCTACTCTCAGCCACTGGAGTGTTTGTTCTGCCTGCCGCATCTGATAAAATCTAAATAATTAGTCATTGGGAAAGCATGCACAGACATAAAGCATGTCTGACTGGCTCTTTCTAAGGAAACTGGACCTGCTGACACACCTTAAAAGCTTTCTGTCTTTCACATTTAGTCCGGCGAGTGAGCCAAGAGACATTTAAACTCAGGAAGGCCGTTATTTTCCGGAAGACAATGAGAGTTTGGAGAAGGTGAGATCACATCCGTCACACTGATTAGACCCTGGTCGTGATATATAGTGAGGACGTGGAAGTCCAAGGTAAGTGATGCACTGGCTTATAAATCACTATGAATGTGACACTGGAATAATGTGAAAGCTATCAGTGTAATGAGGTGACACAGACAATCAGTCCTCCCTCATCTGTCTTTATTTAGTCACTGCTTCACCATGCTAGCGCCATGGACCTCTTTTACGTGTATATTAAAATAATTCTTTTTTAAATTAAACTGGTAATTTAGACTTTCACTAGTCACTTTATTGGGTACACATCCTTGTTTCTACATCCGTTGTCTATTTTCTCAGTTCCATTTAACACAAGAAGCACTGTGTAGTTCTACAATTACAACCTGTTTACAATTACATATGTACTCTGGTAGTTCTTTTTTCACTCTAGTCTTTGAGGTCAAAACCTCGACAAGCACTATTCTCAGCAATGCAGTGACACTGGTGCACTGTAGTGGTTGTGCATTAGCATGTGTTATGCTGGTATGAGTGGATCAGAAACAGCTCCGTGTCATTGCCGGACTGAAAATTGTCCACCAACCAAAACTGACCCTCTACAGGCATCTTGATGATCTCCCTGTCAGACCTCATCTATTTTAAATATGGCCAATCCCACTTTAGTGATGGCCAACCCACTAAGTCTCCATGGTGGTTGTATGCTCTAGGTACAAATATGGTTATTTATTTGCTGTTAAATTTTGTTTTTATAGAAATGCCACATCAAATAACATGGCCCCTGATTATCTTGGGGACCACAAGATGAACCTCAGTCCTAGATGCTGTCTTGTTGGAGTTTGGTATGTTATTCACGTATGTGTGGATTTCCTGTGGGTACTCTGGCTTACTGCCAATAATGTGCAAGTAGATGAACTGACTTTCCTAAAATATGATTGCCCCTAGATATGAGAGCATCATGGCCCCTTTCTGGACCTCAGAAAGTCAAAGGACCATGAATGCAAGACATCTGCTTAGGAAAGAATTAAAAAGATTTAAGCGAACAACACTGGAATTATTTTGTCTTTATATTCAGGACTTTAAAAAAAAGACCCCCTTTTAAAATGTGCAACATTCCCGGAACTTAAGAGATGAGATCTCTGGGAAAGGCTTTAGACAGACCGTGATAATGTGTACACCATGATAATAAGTATAAAGTATAAACTGAATTAACTAATATTCCTTCACTTACTGTAATTACTGAAAATCCTTCAGTTCCAGGCCCTGAGATTTCAAAGCAATCCCTCTTCCCTACTTTATGGTTGGGATTAAATTCCGGCCAAAACTATCATCCTTTGTCCATTCTGTCCATTTTGTCTACAAAACATTGTTTCGTCATATCTTGTAGACCTCCAGGTGTAAGGTGTAAGACGTCCTTTCATAAACACCATATTCAGTGTTTGTCTTCATATACACTTATGTAAAACAAAGCGAAATAAAATAATGCTCTTATCAGCAGAGCACAGAAAAATATGGTCCCCCTCACACTGTGACCAAAATAGATTAGCACTGAGCTCTGGGGTGAAATTAAAGCCCCCTTCCAGTGAGGAGAATTGGATTGTAATTTTTAATATCTGAAAGGCACTGTACAGATGTTGTGTAGCTGTAGAGGAACGAGAGAATGAGTTTATGACTCTCGTTTAGAGCAGTTCATGTGGATGAGCATTCACATGCGATTTCAGACCACTCTGGTGATGCTGTGGGTCAGGGATTACGCTATTTCCCTATGTTGGGGAAAATCAGATCCCAGAAATGAGTTCAGTGATGTATACGACCCCTGTACGTTTATTACATGTAATACTATAATAAAATGTACTAATGGCAGGTAAGACTGAATGAGATGTGTAGTAGAAAGGGGCAATTTATAGAAGAAGCACAGCTAGCTGTAATTTAACAGCCGGTTGTGGAAGGAGAAAAGGGCCAGAAGAGAGCCATGTAGGATCATCCTGACACATAGATTAATTAGTAATACATATATTCCAGTAAAATAATATTGTTTTACAGTATGTATGACACTGCAGTAGCAAAATAAGTGTAAACGTTAATGATTTGTCTTTAAATGTCACAATCTGTTACACTGAATTACCTGCTAAATCCAGTTCAGTGCCGTGGGTACCAGGGCCAAACCAGCAGCAGCTCCTGTATTTATCCACCTTTCCATCACTAATCCACCCTGACAGTATTAAAAGCACTTGAAAAGCCAAAGATCATGACTCAAAGTTCTCCCTGAGCTATCCAGGTGAAAGCGAGCAGATCACAGCATCTACAGGAAAGTTGTAGCCAGGTCAATTCACAAGGCCCCCAACCCACGATTGCTAAGATTATATCAATTGTAAGTCACTCTGTATAAGGGTGTTTGTTAAATGCCTACATGTAGATCCTCCACCACCAAGTGTGCTCAGCAGGCAAATGTACATGGTTTATTGTCACATTCATGTGTGTTACCTTTAAAACGGTGTAGCCTTTTGAATGGCTGTGACGTCAGCGCTACAGGTGTAGTCATTTAGGTCCTTGGTGTTCTTTCCCATAGCTTACAAACCTAGGACAAGCCATTTGAATGTTAGGGCGTGATGTCATGACCTTTCAGTTGTGAACTGGAGTTATGCAGGGTGTTCTTCTAGTCTCAAATTCGATGTACTGTGGTTGTTAATATACTAAGAGTTGGTCGGCACAGGTCATCAGTACTTTAGAGCTGACACCATCACGGCCCACTGCCTTACCTGCATGCATCTTTTTCAGGTTTCTTCCAACCTACATATTGTGATGAAGATGTTTGGGGGATGAGAAGAGGGGTGAGGACAGCAAGGTGTGAACATTGTAGAGGATGAAAGAGGACACAGAGAGGAGGTGTGGTGAGAAGGTACAAAGGCCCATTATCCAAGCTATTGTATAAAGTAGCCCGTTCGCTCTCATCAGGCATTGCTCAGACTGTTGATTGCAGGGCAATTTGTAGCCAGACATTTTCTTTATTCCATTCCTCCCCTCTCTCACTTTCCGCCCTGCAAACTGTCCAGAATAAAGCCAGTAATGCACGCCAAGGAAAAATTCACTATGGCTGGAAAGATGTTGTCAGCCATAGAATCAGTTGTCAGTCCACAGAATCCTTACAGATGTTATATTATTACATTACAAATGGTAATATTCTTAGCAGACACCCATATCCAGAGTGACATACAGTTTTATAATCCAAGCATTTAGGGTTAAAGGGTTTTGAACTAGGACCTAACAGTTTGGAGGTGATTTCAAAAGGGCTCCAAGATAAACCTGTGTTGAGGCACAAGTAATGGGAAGGATACAACATTTTTAGGATTTCCAATGATAGATTTCAACCTACTGTATAATAGTTTAAATTTCTATACAGTACTGTCAGCAGAAAGGTTATGGCACCATCGAAAGCTTGTCTAACTGGACGACCAAGCCAGATCAGAAAAGCTCATTCTGATTAAAAAAACACAGGTATGCAGGGCTTAACAACTGCATCGCATTCCGTGAAATGTATGGTGATTGACTGAACTGAAGTCACGTAGTCTTGTTAGATTTAGACTATTGTAATGTAAACAAAAAGGGAATTTTCATATGAGAACTACATGGGAATGGTACATAAATGTCACTTCTATATCACTCCCTCCAAGATGCACACAGATAGATGCACAGAAAGGAATAGTCTCCGCTGTCTCTACGTGTTAGTACAAAACCACATGCAATTTATGTGTTATAGTTAATGCAAAATAAATCAATATCATGAACGCTGATTCATTTCAAAATGTGTAAACGAAGCATAAAAGTATGACATAAATAAATTTGATGTCAGTGAAAATACACATGCTGAACTTATTATAATTTGAGCCACCCTTTACTCCTTTAGATCATTCCTATAACTGTTAAGACCCCGGTCGTTAAAGTGAATGGATGCAATTGGATGCTAGTTTTTGTGGACCTAGCAATTGTAGACCAGAGTCCAGTCCCTTAACCGCTAGGCTAACACAGTCCCGCAGTACTGCAGTTAAATGGATTTTCTCAGTCTGTGTCAGCAATCTCACAAGCTTTACCTACACAAGGGGTCAAGAAACAAGCCTCTTCTGAAAGCCTGAAAGCATGCCACACTTAGTTTGGTTTGTGCTTTTGTAAAATGCATTTGAAACATTCTGCACTATGGAAAAATATTTTAGGGCCAGCAGAGGCCATGATTGCCCTTATAGACTGAAGTTGAAGCACCATGTCTACTCAAGTTTAATTATTATAGTTTTTCATTTTTGTTCAAATTAAGTTAAACACTAATACTAAATACTATTTTATTTTCTTTCTTAAAGCAGGAAAATATATTTAATGGATTTGAAAAGGATATTTCAGGATATAAGAGTGACTATTTAAAAGGAGTATTATGAGTTTCTGTTGGCACTATAATTATGAAAATAATACGTATACTATTTGTGTGTGTGTGTGTGTGTGTGTGTGTGTATTATTGTGTTCATGCTGATATGTGAATAGGAACACCCTTAAGCCCATTCCAGAAACACTGGGAATGCAGGAACAAGAATAAACCCTGGGCAAAATGCCAAAGCTTGTTTTCCATGAGAGAACAACCCTCTCTTATTTTCTCACTGACAATTGGGAGTAATTCTCATTCATATATTTTTTTTTGGGGGGGGGGGGGGGGGGG
>JAUZST010005343.1:0-27745 GCA_034779995.1 Parotocinclus haroldoi | reverse complement strand
CCCCCCCCCCCCCCCCCGAGACGATCAAGGTACCTGGAGAATATGAGAAGTCTATAATTTACTTTTATTATTTTATATTTAAGGAGATCATATTAATTCTTCGTGTTTCTCTGTCTATAAAAAGTCAATAGAGGACACTGTTTGATTTGTCTATGCACATAACTCAATGTCAACATTAAACAAAGCAAGGTTATTAAATAGTGGTCATGGTTGTGGTATTGAAAATGTGTATGCGACATTGATTGAACTTTCAGAACAAGTTGTGGGTAATGCCAACTAAATCCTTATTTATACACCAAGCAATGTCACATTATACTGAAAAAATATACCATTACAAAATTATCAATGTCTCTGGCTGTAATATTCATAAGTACATGTACATGTAAGATTTAAATTAAACATATTATTTGATTTATATTATTTATATGAACATTTAGATTAACATTTATTTTATGTATATTTTATTCTAAAAATTTTCTAAAAACAAAAACAATACTTGCATCAAGGTCAATAGCATTTATTTGCTGTAAATGACAGAATAACAAAGACAATGCAGTGATTTCAGACCTTGATTAATCATACAAATAATAATACAAAGCACACAAGTTGTTATATTTACATTTCAACGATACTGTTTTAACTTAACTTAACACATTTTTCCAGAGATCTATAGTTTATATAGAGCTACTGGGTTTATTTACATGCAGCTTAAACACTATTTATGCATTGTTTTCCAAACCATCTGATCAAGCCGTGTTAATAATTTCCTAATTCTGAGTTTAACATTATTATTATTAGAAGCCAATACCTTCAGCTAAACAAATAACTTGATCTCCTAGCAGGTGGTCTTGTGTATAAAGGAATTATGGTGTAATTGGGAAGAGACGTGTCGTGCAGACAGATGCAGTTAGTGGAGAATAGAAAAATGGATGCAGTGAGCACAGATGTGTTCAGTTTATTGCCATTAATGGGGTTTCACAGCCCATTTGCTTGGTGCAGAGTGACAAAGGAGCATTTAAGACTTGGAAACTTTCAGTTAGGTTGTGCAGTTGAAATGAAACGAGGAAAATCATCACTCTTTAGTCGTATTGCCTTTCAGCGCTGTGATTTCCAGATTGTGCTATAAGTGGCTGCTACATCCCTCTGAGTCAGTAGGGAAACAACTGAGGGTAACATTTAGAGAATTAGTCTCAATATGACGTCTGATGCAGATTAGATGGGTTTTAGAGAGCCTTTAGCGTATGTGTCAGCTATTGAGGATATGTAGCTTTCTGCCTTTCTTCAGGTTTCTATGAGAACATTTTAGATCATGAGCTTGTTTAGAACAGGCTGGAGATCTTTGTTGGGTACACTGCGCATTACATTTACACCAGACACCCTTTCATAGAGAGAGGGTACAATCCAAGCGTGACCCAGCAATGACAGCTTGGTGTTGATAGAACCTGACTATTGCAATAGTCTTTCTGTGGTACTGTAATGTAAACATAAAGGTTATTTTTACAAGAAAATTGTACCACAGATACTACTGAAAATGCGAGTGAAACTTCACCATCTAAACAGCATCCAGTGGCTAAGCTAATATATACTCCTCACAAACAATTGGTAATTGTTACAAATTGGTATCCCATAATTTTTGTGAGCAGTGTATATCACTCCCTCCAGGACACACACATCACTGTGGTCCTTTACTTACAAGCACACATTAACGTTCGGACAAACGGTAGATCCAAAATCAAATTAAGTACACTGCTCAAAAAAATAAAGGGAACACTTTGTGTTTGAGTTACATTGTCTTGTTCCCTTTATTTTTTGAGCAGTGTATATACATAAATAAACATACATCACTGGCTGCACACAACCAAGAGGAAATGCGTCCACTTGAAGAAACTAACTAATTAATTTCCAGAACGGGCAATGCAATATCACTTTAAACCTTGTTAAGCAGAGCACAAACCTTTCCATTTCATGTCTCTTTTTGGCAATTGTGACACGTAAAAGCAACACAGAGCATAACATACTTCTTATGTACATAGTTAATGCAAAGTAAATCAATATCCACAAAAGAAATGACTACATCAAAGTATGCAATAACCAATATTTATGGCATTAATGTACACAGGCAAATCTGGCCAGCTATTTACTGAGTGGATGTTGATCGGATGGTCGTTAAATGCTGCTTAACAGTACCTGTTTTATTATTTGGATATTTGGGTAAGGTGACTCCCAATGATAGGGGTAGTACACCTGTGTACTTGTATGACAACCTTTATAGTTGTCTCACAGCTCCAGAGACCTGGATTCTACATGTCTTTGTGGGTTTCCTCCCACATTCCAAGTAATGAATTTCACTGATTCACTGGTTCTAAAGTGTCCCAGTGTCTTTGTATGGCTGTACATGTGCTGTATGATGCACTGGTACCTTATCCAGAAGTGGGACAAATGTGGACAGAAAAAACAAGGCAGTTTTTTTTCCTTGTGTGTGCTTTAAATATCCCTGTTGTCAAGTTATACAACAGTTCTTTCAGACACAATATGTAGAGACTTCATCACCTTCAAATCTTCCACTATTTATGACTTCACCTGCATCGTTCTTTGGGTACTAGTAGGATCTGCAGACTCACAGTACTGAAGGCTTGACAGGATTGAAATTGATTTAGCCTGACCAGTGATGGATAATATACCTGAAAGCTCCAGTTAAAAAAAAGAGTAAATATCTTAGCAGAAAATGACTTCGGCAGAAGGAAAAGGTATTAAATATACTTAAGTATTAAAAGTATAAGTATTAGTAAATGCTGTTGATATAAAGCAAGCAGTTAGAACTTCGGAGAGAATAATTAAGTTTATTCTTTTAAGCCAAGAACTTAGTACTTTAAGTACAAGTACTTTAAAAGTAGCCTACCTTAAAATTAAATAAAAACAAGGTTCGAACAAGCTTAATGACAATTTTGCTTTTGCGGCTTTGCTTAACCAATCTTAACCTCTTAAATGTTTTTATTTTATAAGGTCATAAGAGCATTTTAAATTCCAGAGACACTGGAGGACACTGGAGCTGTGAGGCCTAACAGCTGCACCACCATGTACAATAAACAAAAAAAAATTAAATGTTTATCCAGGTAATGCTCTAACTTGCAAGTTACGCATATTTACCAAACCAGCTTGCTTAATTTCTGTCAAAAATCTTATAACCATTTTATTTTGTAGTAACGACGTCATGATGACGAGGTCAAACAAATTTTATTCAGGGTGCGTAATGGAATTAAAGCAAAAGTTGGCAGAATTGAAAAAAAGTCAGGCAAAATGCAGGTACTCCAAAACATACTTAAGTACAATCACAAAGTATTAGTACTTTGTTATGTTACATTACTGAGCCTGACCCACTGATATTATTTAAGACATTATTTTATTATTTTAGACACACACATGGGCAATATTATATGCTACCTAAATGTTTGGATATGCTTCTAGCTTCAGTCATCAGTCTGGACATTGGAAGAGAAGCTGTTATGCTGACTTCATAGAGCACTGCATCAATTTAGATGCCGATCACTGGCAAGGTATAATTTGGCAGGTAAAATGTTTACAGGACAGCAGTGACACTACCGATTCAATAGCGTCAATTTCTGACAACAGGAGATGTTGGTATTTTGAGGAACAGTCTATTGATAATACACATTATATAGACACAAACAAGATTTTGACAACAATAGTTTGGTCCGTGTCTGTGGACAGTTTTGACCCCCATTCAGAAAAGCATTGCAAGATCAGACACTGAAGTTGGACAAGATGACCTGGCTCACAAACTCCTGGTGTACAAACTTCATCCCAAAGGTGTTCAATGGGGTTGAGGTCAGGACTTTGTGTCAGCCAGTCAAGTGCTTAAGTGTGTAACATCCCAGTAACCTTGATGTGCCCTAGTTTGCCTGGGTGAGAGGGGCAGTAGGGGGCTGACATGTTGTACATAACAGGAAATGAAAGAGCTACTTTCCTAAGTGCACCAATATGGTAGATATAGCTACAGAGATGGTGGATAAGATTTCTAGAAGATTCTGGACTGCCTGTAGGAATTTCACTTCAGTCCCCTAATATTGGCAACTGGCTGGCTTACTTAATCAACTTGACATAAGTGTACGTGTCTCGACATAAAAATATCAGAGGGTCAGGCTGAATCAGTTTCACTCCAGTCATGGTTGTAGTGCTGAAAATGTTCCCAGTGGAGAGTCTACAGGTCATATTGTGCAGAAGGAACAGTTTTATTAGTTATTACTGTTTGTTTCACTAAAGTATTGTAATCCGGCATGAATAATTAAAGATATTAATGAAAGTATGTTTTGTGAAGCTGTGCTGTTGAAATGTTAACATTTATCTAAGCCTGATATCTTGATGAATTCTGGAAATGGTCTGCACCCAGAATTTCTCGAAGTATTTCTGCACCCAGCTTTAACCTATAGATAGTTTCAATGAGATAAACAAGAACAATGCTACAACACAGGCCTGTTCCTTAAGTATTTCCAGTGGCTCTATTTTCATACATAGCTCTTAGTAACAGAAAGGAACAGCTGGTACATATTGAGTCTGCTTAAAAAGCGAATAAAGATACAAAAATAAACACTAGATAAATGTCAGAAATGGCGTATTCAATCTCAGAGCGGGACACTGCTGCTGCTGCTGTGGGGTTCTCCTAAAAGTCACGGCAATTGATAAATCAAACAGAAATGCCGGTGCACTAGCGAAACGCAAACATGATTCAGACAGTTTTGTTGACTTGCTGCTATTTATCGTAGACATGGTCCTGTCTGACTGCTCACAATATTTTCTGACTACATTCACAGTTATGCAATTTTGCTAAAATAGACTTAACAGAGATTTTAAAAAATGTGAGCTTACAGCTCCGGAAATCCAACCGTCTTGCTTTAATCTGAGTGTTTCTCAGTTTGGATAGTTATTTTAATTGTATCTTTTTTATTTACATTTTTAAATAATTTGAATAACATGAATATTCCTTTGTAACCATATCCTGACTAAGTTCCCATTCAAACAGAATGTTGCTGCCACAACCTTGTTTAACAATAGTGATGGCAGTACCAAAGTGATACTCACTGGTGTCTGGTCTCTTCTGTACATCCAGGAGTCGATCAGCTGCCTTTTGGCAAACTACAAGCACGCTCTATTGTGTCCTTCAGTATAGAATGAGTTCTGTCCAGCGTTTCTAGTATACATGTCTGATTGATGGGTTGTCCTTCTATAAAGGTCTCCCATCTCCACAAAGAATGTTTGGATCTCATTCATAGTGACCACTGGCTGACCAAAGTGTTTCATTTATAGTTAATCAGTTTATCTCTGTGGCCTGATATAGGAAGACTGTGGCTTGTTTAGTGAATTCATGAGCACTTTTTTTTGCTTCCAAACTTTTCTGTAGTTCCTTGACACTATCATGTCTCACATTTCTACAGATGATTCTCTCACCAAATAGTAGTGGAAATTGTCTTCGACAATCAAATGATCATCCTGAGAGGTTACTCATCTTATCTTATCTTATCTTGTTGTCATCATGTTTATTTTTCGAGCCTTCAGAGAGACATTACCCAACTTCATAGCTTGTTTTTTGCTCTGACATATGCCTTTAACTGTGAGTCCTTATACAGACAGGTGTGTGCCTGTGCATTTCTAATCAGCTGAAAAGAACAAATAGCAAAAGAAAAAAGAATAAATAAAAGATGAAAGCTTCCCATAGGCATGGTGTATTATTAAAATTGTGCTTATTTTATAGTCGATGCTTTCATGTAATTGTATTGTGTCAGTCTTGGATACATCCATGACACCAACATGTCTAGTTCTCACCGTACGGCACTGTGGTTCTCAAAGGTGGGGGCTCTAAATCCAGGGGTGGGGAAGAACTATTGCGATGGAGGCACAGCAGGGCAATTGAATCAAGCATGTTAAAAATACGTAATGGGTTTGCATCTCATCTACATTTGTAGCACAAATTGAAACATGTTTCTTGGTCTTTTTTTTTTAGCTCAGATGCCATCAATGATAGTGACATCTGCTGGCCTTCTCCTACTGAGGTGTCTATATTACTGACAGCACCAATATTTCACCTGCTCCAATATAAAGCTAATCAGAACAAAGCGCTCTCAAAGCCTCTCGTCAGGCAAGACAGGCTCTGTCTTAATACATCAAGGTAATTCACAGTACTATACACTGCACTTATTCTACAATTACAGACTGTAGTCCATCTGTTTCTCTACATACTTTGTTAGTCCCATTTGCTCCATTCTCTAATGCTCAGGACCCCCACAGAGCAAGTACTATGTGGGCGATGGATCAATTTCACCACTGCAGTAATACTGATGTAGTGGTGATGTGTTAGTGTGTGTTGTGCTGGTACTATTGGATCAGACACAGCAGTGCTGCTGGAGTTTTAAAGCATGCTTCAATCACTGTCCACTTCATTAGAGACATTTACTATATTGTTTGACCTTGCAGGTATAAAGTCAGATACAGTAGCTCATCTGTTGTCTGTTCTTCATCAGTACCTACAGACTACAGGACGACGGCGTCTGGACCTTTTTGGCTGTGGACTATTGTCAGTCCAGCAGTGACACTGAACTGGTGTAACAGTATAGCAGCACTGTGGTCACTGATCCACTGGTATACATTGCGTAGCACACACTAGCACATGACCACCATGTCAGTGTCACTGTAGTGCTCACGAGCATTCAACACTCAAATAGTACCTGATCTGTGATGGTCCTGTGGGGGTCCTGACCATTAGAGAACAGAGTAAAGGGAGAAAGCACAGTATGCAGAGAAACAGTGACCATTATAATTTAATGGTAAGTATAAGATTCTTAAGAATAAGAATAAGCAGAGTATAAACTAAAAAATATTGAATTCCTTCCACATTTGTCATTACACAGTACTGTAGATTATGTATTGTTTGCTCTACAGGAATGCTTTAGCACCATCTACAAAAATAATGCATTAACAAAACAGTTCTTACACATTTCACTTAGTTAAATCGGTCTAATTTACAGAATATTACAGCTGCATCATTTCATTTTTGGTCTGCCAGTGCTTTTTTCATTTGTAACTTTAACCTTAAAACTTGCAGGCATAAAGTTTCATATTTCATTTAATGGAAGTACATGAACTACTGAGTCAAATAATTGCTTGAAGTGTCTGCATCCTATTTGGCAGAATCCATCGAAACTCAGCAGTAACGTGGCCATCGTGACCCCAGGGCCAAACTTGAGTGTTATTCATAATTAACAAAGGAACTGCAGAATAATTTCAATCTTCTTAGTCTATAAAATCCCCAATTAAAACTCCTTGACTCAATCATATGCAGGAAGCAATCAACCTCTCTTAGACCTGTGTATCTCATTAGCACTGTGTCAGAGGGAAGAAAAGCTGAATTTCAGACATGAGCGACCCTTTAGTTTGATAGGCTAAATTCACTGCGTTCCCAAAATGGGTCCAACTTAATGGATGATCTGTGTAGCATTGGCAAATCACGCAGAGTAGAAATGAACATTGTCGAGATAAAAGTTTGTGTTGACACACAGAAATGTAATTGGTATTTGTTTGAAGTTTGACCTCGTTTGCTACTATAACACTCTTCACTCTTTCTCTAGATCTTGGAATATGACTTTGAGGTTGGAAAATTATGTTGCCCAATGGCATGGGAGACTGTGGGCAGTCCCGTACTATTCATGAGTTTTTGATTTATGTCAAGGTCAGGATTCCGTGCAATAAAAGTTTACAATACACCCACGATACCTTCACAAACAAACTTTGGCAGAAGAATTTGTAAGTTCCAGAAAGAGGGCTTGATGGAACCTGAATTCAACTTCAAATGATCCAAATCCCACAGCTATGAATTTGGTCATTTAAAAAATGTAAAATAATGCTACATCACAGCAAGAAGGTCCCGAGTTCAATCCCAGGTTGGAGCGGCCTGGGTCCTTTCGGTTTAGAGTCTACATGTCCTCCCCATGTTATTCCGGGTACTCCGGTTTCCTCCCACAGTCCAAAGACATGTGTGTTAAGTTAACCGGTGTCTCTAAAATGGCCGTTAGTGTGTGAATGTGTGCGTGTGCCCTACGGTGGATTGGCGCCCCTTCTAGACTTGTTCCTGCCCTTGCACCCAAAGTTGCCGGGTGGGCACCAGATGGTCGACCCCGTGTGGATTAAGATAATGGATGGATGGATGGATGGATTGATTCAAAAGTAATTAAAAAAGAGAGAACGTAATCTAATGTAAAAGTAATTCAAAACTGGTCATATCATCATCCATCAGTTGATCTCTATAATCACTTATGGATTACAGAAAATTAAAGAAAACTAAGAAATTAAGGTTATGTTATTAAGAATGCATAGGTAAATCTGCATGGATGCTGTACAGTCGCGGCTGACTCTCAGTCACTTGATGGATCATCGATCTCCACACATTTCTGTCTCTCATCGATGTGATCCATGAAGTATTTCGGCAGGATAGTGGAGTAGTTTGCCAATGCTGATGTCGTTTATATCCGGTGTTCAATTAACGACGTGATATCAAACACCTGGGGGACTACTATAAAAGTACGACCCCCAACATTGTGTCCGGTGCCGCAGCGTCAACAAACTTATGGTCCCTCACTCGCATCGTGAGTCATTTGGAATATATCGTACGGTTCCTCACTCACGTCGCAATTTATTTAAAATATAGATGGTGACATTCCGGGGCGTATAGAGCCGATGGATGTGAATGGGGGAAATCCCTGAGGTATCTAGCACGTTAGGGATAGATTCAGGGTTTCCCTTCCCGTCCTCACTCGGCTCCTCCCTACAGCTGGCTGTGCACTCCATTTGAGAAGCACCCCGGCTACTATGGCCAGTACCTCTCCCAGCGCCCCTGCCCCTGCCCCTGTTCCCTGCACCCTGCAGTGGAGACCCCATTGCCACCGCCCGAGCGCTTTTCCGGGGATTCCAGCAAGTGTCGAGAGTTCCTGCTACAATGCGGGCTCATTTTTGATCTACAACCATCGCACTTCCCGTCTGAGTGCTCTAAGGTGGCATTTATGGTTTCTCTCCTTTCAGGAAGGGCCTTAGAATGGGCCACCGCGTCCACCGCGTGGACATCTCCCTGGGTGATCGCCCGGTGGCAGACTACACAGTCGAGTTCCTCACCTTGGCAGCAGATGCAGGATGGGAGGAAGCTCCACTTTTCCACCAGGGCCACAACGAGGTCCTCACGGACGAGCTCGCTTTTCGGGATCCTCCTGCGTTCCTCTCTGAATTCTACCAGTTTGCGCCGTCTCTCAACAACCAGGTCTGTCAGCGGGCTGACACGCACATGCCCCTGCCTCTCTTTCAAGGTTGTGAGCCGGTCACCCAAGCCCATGCAGCTACGTGGCCCGGGTCCTGCTAGAGCGCCCAACAAGGGCACTTCGTTTAATCTAAGAGCGTGATTACAGCATCTTTTTGAAGGCGACCCTTGTGTGGAAAATAGGGTCCGCCACCGTACGGGCTGGTTTAGATTCGGGGTTGGTTGGTTCTGTGACCGAGGGTTGGCTCGACACCTCGGGTTACCCCTGGAGCGCCTTTCAAAACCCAAAGCAGTCTGTGGGGTCGACAGACGGCAGCTCCTAGGGGGCTCTATTATCCACCGGACCTGTCCCCTGACGCTCTGAGTGGAACGGCATTAGGAATGGCTCTCGTTCCTTGTGACCCACTCCTTGCACATGCAGGTTGTCCTGGGTCACCCATGGCTGCGGACTCACAACTCGTATATCTACTGGGCCTCTGGCTCTATCGGTGGATGGTCTACCACGTGCCATTCGGCATGCCTACGCGCAGGGGGACATCTTTGCCAAGTGTGAGTCCCCCGGGGCACCTGTCCCAAATCCCACCTCGGTGCCACGAGACGGCCAAGGTGTTCAGCCGAAGATCACTAGGTCAAAGCGTAACTGGGTTGTCTCATTCCAAGGGCCTCCGCCTTCTGTCCGGGCCCATAGATTATCCAGTGTTCCCGGGTTTATACGGTCCGCCGTCTGCTGGGCAGCAGACAAATCCAGGGAAGCACCCAGTACCTGGTTGACTGAGAGAGATATGGCCCAAACAATCGGTCATGGGTCCCTGCCCGTCAAATTCTGGAGCCCACTCTGATATGGGAGTGATCTGCCGCTCTTGGGCCCTCAGGAGCTTTCCCCTTACTGTTACGAGGCTTACCTCAGACGCCCGGTGCGCTCGCGGCATGTTCCAGTAGCCGTTACAGAGCGTCCGGTGATGTCATTCATATCCGGTGTTCAACTTACGACATGAACCTGGGGTCTATTATAAAAGTGCCAGCTGTGGATGCCATTCCCAATTGGAACGCAACACAGCTGCATGATTGGAGAGCCTTTTTGCTCTGCCTTTTTAGTTATATCCCCTTTTTTTTGTTTTGTAGTTTGGAGAGCCCTTTTGCTCTGCCTTTTTAGTTATATCCCCTTTTTTTGTTTTGTAGTTTGGAGAGCCCTTTTGCTCTGCCTTTTTAGTTATTTCCCCGTTCGTATTATACGTCGTGGGGTTCCTTCATTCCTTTCATTCCATTCATTCATTGAGTCCTAGCTCGTATCATAACAACTACATGTACAAAACAGAATCATTACTTTAGCTTATGTGAATCAAGTCATTTATTAATTTTAGCTACCTATTTATTTTTCTTATTTAGTCTTCATTTAGATATGTTTTTTTTTTTCAAACTAATTTCTTTTGAGTAGCACAGTACATAAGCACGGTTTCACAAGATTGTGTCATTTTTAGGATTATTAATTATTAAATTACTTAATTTAAATCTTTTAACTCTTTTACTTCATTTTTTTTATTGCTGCTGTTGTCACCTCTGTCAGAGCCATGCACTTAATACAAATCACAAAGAGTCATACCTGAGCACTCATTCAACTTTGAATTTGTCAAATTCAGTTCTTAAAGTGTTTTCCTGGGGAAAAAAATTGTGTCAGCAGTCATTTGTTTGGCACTCAATTTGTCACAGTTGAGTCGAGACAGGTGACTCGGTCCTGCTGAAACATAGGATCATATTTCTGTCAATAGTTTTTGCTCAGTGCAGATATCTGCTCTGTTTTTTGTGTTTTTCTTTATGTTCACACCTACAATACAGTATACTTAGTGCAAATAAGTCACCCAAGATAGGCTAACAACCAAAAGGAAACAGTGAGAACCATAGTCTGGGTATCCAGGAAGCTGCCAGTTCAGCAGCAGTGTCCCGAGTTCACCAGTGGACTAATCAGTTTGTTTTTCTTTTTCACTGTCAATACATTATACACCAAATTACATAATGCACACTTTGTCAGACAATAAACTTTGTGTTAACGATTTTGTCTGTAAATGATTCATTTCATGTAAATGATTCCTTATGGGACAAAATTCACTCTGTACTCGTTTTCAGCACTCGACGAGCCTTCTGGAACCAATTAGCGATGACAACGAAGGTAACACTGTATTAAGTAGTCAGAACGGATTATTTAACAGTGCCAAATCCAATTTCAATTTAATAGTGTATAAAGCAACTCAAACTACATCAGCTACAATTCTATTATTAAAGATGCAAGGCGCCAGTGATGATTCTGTCTACAATATGACCGCCTCTGTGCCTTTCCTTAGGCAGTGCATATTTTCAGTTATGCCCCAAATCAGTCTGCACATTTGTAAAAGCCTGACACATCTGTGCTCAAACTAGAGTCCAAAATTAACCTTATTTAAATTTCATGAAACTGTCAACATCAACACACTTTCTGCAGTCTCCAGTGGAAGCCTGGGGGTGTCCATTTTTTTAGAGAGCCAAATTAAAGCCCCCGAAAAGGACACCAAACAGCTGCATTACACACTGGCTAGTGTGAGAGTTGAACCTTTTCACAGTTCCTCAGAGGATGACCTCTATTTTAGAACAAACTGTCAAAATGCATATGTGAAAATAAAAGGTTTTCCAACAGTCTTTTAAAAATTGCACAGTCTGACAGTTTCAGTGTACTGTACTCCAAAGAATATAGTAATTGTTTCAGACCCTAGTGGAGGCATGACATCAGACCTACCTCATTCTAATGTAGGTCTAATTGATTGAATGTCTCTCTCTCTCTCTTTCTCATTTGAAACCAGAATCTGTAGTGCGTTTCCACTGCAATGACATATTCCAACTGCAAATCCATTCATTTCTTTATCACAATCAATACTTCTCGCACAGCCTCCTCTGGTTCCCCTCCATTTCCTCATTAGGACCATTTCACTGGAGACAAGCTTATCATCTGGATATGACATACACCCCTGTTGTATGTCATTATATTGACAAAGCATTTAAAATGAACAGCTTTTTATTCTTTGTGTGTGTTTCGTTATAGTAATGCCATGCCCAAGTGCAATTACAGGAATCAGTGGCCATTTCAGTGTGCAAAGCATTTAGTAGCATCAGATCAATGGCTGGTTGTAACATGGGGGGTCTTTGGTAAGCACCTCTTAATGAAAGCAGTTCTAGATCTGCTAGTGTGACCTAGACTTAGACCTGTCCCTGAGGACCATGATAGCGATAGTGATAGGACCAAGATGGTCTGGAAACTGCAGGACACGCAACCATTTGGACATCAGAAAACTGGCCTAGACTCTTTTGATCTGTAACATCAACTGTTTTAGAGAACGAAGAAGGATAAGCTTAACGGTGCCAGTGAACTGAACGCAAATCCATATCTGACAGGTCTTGTTCACTAATACGATCCAAATGCTCTGTTTTGGCATATCCTGCTTTAGATTTGATGAGGTCTGCTGTTTAAGGACTTGCTTTATGGTTCACCAACTCTCAAAGCTATTCAGGCTGGTTCTATTTCAGGTCAGTGAATCTGTTTGCAATATGTGACACCAATAACTGTTAGTTTTGACAGCTGATTTGGATTTAGCTTTAGGTCCTATTCAAACAAAGGCCAATTTTCTCACATAAACAAAAGCTTTTTTTACCGCAGTAGGATCTTCACACCAAGTGCAATGTGTTTTGTTTGTCTAAACTAAAAAGCAAAGGCACAAGCAAAGTGAGGGAAGCTATAGTTTGTGTTTCTTGTGAACATGAGCAGAATAGAATTGCACTAAATAAGAAAGCAGTTACATGCAGTCATAGTGAAGCAACTACTCAAAGTCACAACCTCAGCTTATAGTCCTGCTCCGTCACGTTATCTTTAGCCTCTACATTTTTATAGTCGGTGTTTTGCCTGTTCTACCAAATAACAAAGCTCCAATTGGTCAGGCTGATTTTAACATATACGAACAGTGCATAAATTAGAAATGAAATGTTATGCAGTGGCACAACCTGTCTGTTCCAGGTTCGATGTGAAGGATGGTATTAATACTGGCATTCGTTTTCAGGACTTGAAATATACGTTTTTTGTTTTTTCCATAAAAATCGAATGAGAAATTGAAAGCCTTTACTCACTGAATTATTGTCAAATTGATTTAGTTTACTTTTACTCTGTGACATTAAACATTTTAGTCTGGTCTTAAATTAACTGTAAAAAAGGATTTAGCCTAACTGTAGTCATAGATTTTTAAAGGACCTACTCTGTTAGAGACATGAGGCATATTTATCCATCCAATATCTTCCGCTTCACCGCTCCACCATGGGATAGAACCTGGGACTTTCTTGGTGTGAGGCAGCGGTGCTACCCACCGAGCCACCGTGCTGCCCGGCATACAAACATGAACAACGATATATTCAACAAAGAGGCTACAATGCTGTCACTGTCAAATCTGCTTATTTAAAAACGTAAGGCAGATCGTGTTTATTTACATTTAGAATTGCAGTACCAAATGTAAAAAATGTTACACTTTAAAGACACTCCAGTAAATAAAAACAGTTTTACTGTGCGGCCCTCCAAAGAAATGCCTCCCCACACCATTACTGACCCAAACCGGTCTGCCATGACTGCCAAACCGGTCATGCTGGAGGATGTTGCAGGCAGCAGAACGTTGTTCACGACTTCTCCAGATTCTGTCACGTCTGTCACATGCTCACTGTGAACTTGCTCTCATCCGTGAAGAGCACAGGGCGCCAGTGGCGAATTTTCCAATCCTGATGTTCTCTGGCAAATGCCAAGCGTCCTGCACAGTGTTGGCCTGTAAGCACAAGTCCCACTTGTGGATGCCGGGCCCTCATACCATCCTCATGGAGTCTGTTTTTAACAGTTTGAGCAGAAACATGTATATTAGTGGCCTGCTGGAGATCATTTTGCAGGGCTCTGGCAGTGCTCCTCCTGTTCCTCCTTGCAGAAAGGAGCAAGTAGCGGTCCTGATTCTGGGTTGTTGCCCTCCTAGTGACCAAAACATCAGCCAGAAAGGATGAGAACAGAGAAATTGTCTGTGGCCACCACCTGCAGAACCACTCCTTTACAGGGATTGTCTTGCTAATTGCCTCTCATTTCTAGCTGTGGTCTGTTCCATTTGTACGACAGCAGGTGAAATTAATTTACAATCAGTGTTGCTTCTTAACTGGACAGTTTGATTTCACAGAAGTATGATTGACGTGGAGTTACACTGCGCTGTTTATGTGTTCCCTTTATTTTTTTGAGCAGTGTATGAACGCAACACGTTGTTTTTATCCACAAAACGTTTTCCTCTCAAATGTGCCTAAATGTGTGTTAGTGAGCACTTCTCCTTTGCTGAGATAATCCATCCACCTCACAGGTGTGGCGTCGTGTGGGTGAGAGGTTTGCTCATGTCAGTGTTGTGATTTGAGTGGCCCATGGTGGTGATGGGGTTATGCTATGGCTGTGGTATTCATACCCATATATATATTACAGCGTTCCCTCGTTTATGGCGGGGGTTACATTCCAGGACCACCCACGATAAACGAAAAATTCGCGAAGTAGGGACGCTATATTTATTTAAATTTAAGTCTTTAAAAACCCCTTCCCCACACTTTTACACCACATAAACCTTTCCCATTCACTTAATAACTGTAACGAAGCGTAAAAAATGGCGGAGGCCAACGCAGCTTTCGAGAAAACAGGCTTTAATATTCAAAATCGGCAGGCAGGAATCGGAATCACGGACAGTCCAGGGTCGGAATACCAGGAAAACTCGGCAGGCAGGATCACAAAAGCGTTCGGCGACGAGAGGCGGAAAATGGGTCGGCAACGATAAGTACAGCGATGAAAGTAAAGCAGTGGCTCTTAGAACTCATGTTAAAAACCAAGAGACTTAGCAACTGGTGTGTGAGAGTGAATATATACTGTGTGTAATGATGGGAGATAATGAGATTCAGGTGTGTGGAGTTAATAAGAAGGTGACGGTCAATGTGCGCGTGTGCGGGTATTGGTCCGCCGAGCAGAGCATGGGTGTGACACTAACCATTCCCACACTGTTCTGTGCATGTATTGTACCTTTATACAGTACTGTACACAGTATTAAAACACTCCTTTGTAAAAGTTACATTACATTACATACATTACAGTGTACAGTACGGCACTGTAAAATATTTTGAACTCCTAAACCTACGTCATTTATAAATGTTACACAAAAAATGTTTTAAAGTAAACTCTTAAATCTACTAACATAGTTTTAATAATTTGATATGGGTACTCACCATTGAAGAAGATACGTTCTCATGTACATGTTAACTATACTGCTCAAAAAAATAAAGGGAACACGTTACGAGGGAGTTACGTTGTGTTGTTTAGGTGTTTATTTTTTTGAGCACTGCATACCATACGTACTAGGCATGAGTTCCGCAAAAACCCACGAAACAGCAAAAATATTTTTTCCATTAATGTTTTTTTTTAACCAGCAATGAACCGAGGCCGCGAAAAGTGAACCGCGAAGTGGCGAGGGACCACTGTATATATATTATATATGTATATTTTATTGACGGTATTTTAAATGCACAGAGATAACATGACGAGATCCTGAGGCCCATTGTTGTGCCATTTATCCACAATCATCATGACCTCATGTTGCAGCATGATAATGCCCGGTCCCATGCTGCAAGGATCTGATCACAATTCCTGGAAGCTGAAAACGAAATCGTGTTGCCAGCATACTCATTCATTCAGTGAGTGAAAGTCACCCACTGAGCATGTGTGCGATGCTCTGGATCGGTGTATACGACAGCGCGTTCCAGTTCCTGACAATGTCCAGCAACTTCGCACAGCCAACTTTGGCTACCATATGTATAGCATTTTCCAGAACCATCTGTCTTCTGTTGGGTTCGTAACCCATCTTGTTAGATTCCTTTAATTATATTCAGCCACCCTCTTCCTCTTTTCCCCAAAAGGCTGTTAAAATGGAAGCAAATGAAATCCTGGTCCGCAATAGATTTCCTACGCAAGTTCTAAGTGACTGTGAGTCATACTTGTTTCAGCACTTTTGCTACAATCACCTCCAAATATTCTAATGCCTACCTACTATAGGGGTTTGGCGGAAAGAAAATGTCTTAATTAGGCAATTTTCCTATACCCTAATATCAATCCTTATATATAGTGGGTATTAATATTTGTTTGTGTGGGTTTTGCTCTGTATTGGATGTAAATTAAGTGAACTGATGCATATGTCAAAGTAAGACTATTTTAAAGGTAATTTTGTAACGGTAATTGTTTTCCTGCTAAAGCACTTAATTGATGTCTTCTTGGTTGGTGGTTTCAGTGTAATGGGATGAGATGGGCTTACAATCAGTAAACTTCTTAAGCTAAATTCACTCCTGTCTCCTTAATTTTTCATATCTCCTTTTGTCATGTTTCATTTTAGTAGAAACATTTGCCACAATTAACACGTAAATGAATAAGAATAGCCATTAAATCTCCTGAGCTATGCCGTTGTTAGAATAAGAAGTAACATCTTATATTGAATTGTGAATCAAACTGTATAAAGATTTGTTCTGAAAATAAAATGCACTTGTAATTGTGCTTTCACTGAGACATTATGTCATTATCAGATGGGCGTACAATTTTGGAATTTTATAAGATGAAACTTGGCTGATTATGACTGACAAGCAAAAAGAAAAAAAATGTATGTAAATTATTTTAATATGTGTTATTTGAAGAGGGAGCGTCTTAATGATACATCCCTCATATTAGTTTTTGCAGGGTGGAATGTCTGCGCTATGATAATAGTAACTAAACCAAAGTAGCAAATCACCAGCATTATTCTATTCAAACCAGCAATTATACTTTATTCTAATACTAATTCTATACTTTTCTTATATTAGAGCTCTTAATAATATTAAGGGGTGGTTTGGTGTGTACTGCTGTCGCCTCACAGAGAGGAGGTCGTTGGGTTTGTACCCAGGTGAAGTGGTCCGGGTCCTTTCTGTGTAAAGTCTTCATTTCCTGTCTGTGTCTGTGTGGGTTTACTCCTGGTACTCTGGTTTCCTCCCACAGTCCAAAGACATGCTTTAGGTTGCTTGATTATGTTAAAGTGGCCCCGAGTGTGTGTATGAGTATACGAGTGTGTGTGCCTTATAATGGCTTGGCGCCCTGCCTAGGGTTGTTTCTGCCTCCCTACCTGTTGCTGTTAATTGAATGAATGAATTAATAATAGTAAGGTGAATGTGAATAAAAGAGTGCCTGTGTTTGATTACCTGTGACACATCAGAATCTGAAACAACATCAGGAAGCTGCATCAAGTTTATGAATGTGTTTTATTTAATAACTCAATGTCCACAGCATCAGAACGACAAAGTAAAACACTACATTAAACTCAACATCACAAAGCCTTCCCTGTAGAGCACAAATCCACATAAAAGCAAATGAATTGCAACTTAGGAACATTGTGCATTTATTGGAGTGCCTGTAAAGATGCTGAATTGATTTGCTGTGATATAAAGGTGCACAGGGAGAAGCACTCAGGCTGTGGCTGAGATGAAAAATAAAGTCATGCATTTATATGGCGGTCATGATGATTCCTTGTTAGGCAATGATGTTTTCAAATGAAAAATTGTTTACAGAAATAACACCAACACAACACTTTAGAGGTCCGGGTCGCAGAATCACTATACAAGTAACTTTAAATAGAGCTATATCTAATGTATATATATATATCCCCAAATCAGAAGAAGTTGGGACCTTATAACCCACACATAAAAGACATTTTAACACAGGATACTAAGTAATTTAACATTTCAGCTATGATTTTGTCCCATTCTTTCTGCAAACACTTCCTGCAATATGCGCAATAGTCAGTACAGGATCCTTGTTGTCACATTTTGTTTCAGAATTCTCCACACATTCTCTCTCTATTGGGGACAGGTCAGGACTGCAGATAAGCCAGTCCAGTAAACATACCCTCTTCTTCCTTAGCCAAGTCTTTGTAGTGCATGCAGCATGTGTTTTTTCATTGTCTTTTTGAAATATGCGTCTTTGAGTAATTGTGACATCTTGAAGGAAGTACAGTGTTCCCTCGCCATTCGTGGTTCACCTTTCACACCTCGGTGCATCTCGGGTTTTCAAAAAATACTATTGGAAATTCGTAAAAAAAATTACAAAATGTATAAAAAAAATATTACATATATTAATTCTAACAATAAAGGAATGTTATAAATGATAAAATATGATGATTTACAGTAAATAGCTGTTGTTTATACTCAGTGTGTAGGATATGAGGTGCTGTAAGCTCGGTACGGACGGAGCATGTGTGATACGAGAGTGATGTATGGTGTGTTAAGTAAAGAGAACGTTCCATTACTTCAGCGTGATGCTTGATTATTCAACAGTTAAAAACACTACAATAGCGTATTTACTCAGTTCTAGGGCTAAAATATTGTAGAAATACTTAAATAAATACAGCGTCCCTACTTCGCGGATTTTCGTTTATTACGGGTGGTCCTGGAACGTAACCCCCCCGCCATAATCGAGACCTCACTGTATTACCATGTGCTTCACGGCCCCACCATAGCCATGCTTGCTAGACCCTTCGTATCACAGTGGGGATGGGCTCCGTTATTTCTTTTAGTTTTCTCAAATCCTTTTTACTTTGTGTAACTTTTGCAAATGCTTAAGTTATTGAGAGCTGCTTTGGGGAGGCTCTTGTTGCTCTGTTTGTTGGCCTCTCTTTTGGGGCCATGCCTTGTTACTCGGTAACGTTAACAAGATTGCTCTGAGAGTATTGAAAGAGATGCTGTTTTTCGCATCTTTATTTATTCTCATCTTCTATAAAGCCAGAATGTGTCCAAACGACAGACCGAGCTTCGTATTTGGCCTCCCCTCCATGCTGCTTCCATTGCGGTGACTTAACAGGATTGATTGCACATGGAATAGGATGTTTTTAAAAAAGCAGGGTAAGCATTAACCAAATTAAATACAAATGGTGACGGAATTTAAACAAGACCAAAATTGCAGACACTGGCAAGATGATGTCAGAGTTTCTGAATGACTGTTTGGAATGTATAATTTTTTTAAAAATTCAATTACCCAGACCTACGTTCACTCTTGTTCCGATCGCTGATTGGAGGAATATTAATGCGATTGAACCAAAGCACTATGAGATCGTTAGTGTATCTGTAGACACAGTCAGCTTGTGACGGGTACAAATGAGGCGAACCTTTCCAAAATGCCTAGGAGTCCTGAGAGCGCCTTCCGGCTGGGTATGGCTTTCACATTGACACCAGGAGAACTTTGTATCAGGGTGCGGGAATAAATGGTCCCCATATCCAGCTCTGCCATGGACTGGCATCTTGTCCTGTGTGCACTTTTGCGCGTGTGTTGTCCAGAGACAGGCCTCAGACTGCGCTAGGATTACAGGGTGCAACATGGCAATCCACCACCAGCACCAGCACAGTGACCCGGGTTCGGACGGTTAAGACAGGATTAATCATTAGTCCTAACTGAAGTTCCCATCTTTTTTGGTTGGATTCAGAAGGGCACGTGCAAAGCTGGCCCAACCTCCCCCTATAATAGCTTTAATTAAGATGGATACCCGTTCCTGGCTCGCGTCCCTCCCTCCGATGCTTCCCTGTGGATGTCTAAACACAGCTGCAGACGAGAAACGAGGTTCAAATGGCGTGGCGAGAAGGGGGGGGAAAAAAAGCGCCCAGACAGAAATTCAACACTTGACAGGTATCACCTGATCCAGGTGGGCTTGCTGTGCCAAATATTGTATTTTCAAATTGGACCTGTCATGGTAGGTTTATCTGGGCACCGTGTCATATCTATCTTAACTTGTAACTCTCCGGACTCCTGGGCCTGCTCTGCATTTTCCACATGGAGTTTTATTACCTGTGACAATGGGAATACTAATCGAATTATCCGAGAGAACCCTATACGTTTGAGTTCTATTGAAGTGTGGCGGTTGATCAGCAGATAGCCCAGCAGAAAGGAAGCTGTAATTTTGCTGATGCCCCCCCATGCTGCTGTGCAAAACCTTTTACCTAAATGGTAATATTGGAATATGGAATCGTTTCCTTTCTGCTTAAGAATTCTTCGAATACGTTCGGTTAGTATGTAGAATAGCTGGTAACACACACTAGCTGATAGCAGGAGCTGGTTTGGATTTTATACAACGTACAAACTGCAGCTTGACATCACTTGAGATCACACACAGGTGCAGCAACCAGAAACGGCCCTGAATTAAAAACAACAATAACAAAGATATTTAAGATCACCGATTCTGATACGATAGTCTTTTAAACGTAAATGTTTCTCACGATTACAAGGCCGAATCAGAAAAAGCTGGGACCGATTAAATAAATAAATAAATAAATAAATAAATAAATAAATCAGTGTTCCTTATATTTGATTTGACTTTTATGTCATTGCAGACAGTACGAACCTGAGATGTTTTTTTTTATTTTTTTGGTTAACTTCATTTCATTTGTTCATAAACATCCATGTTTGCATTTCCGAGCAGCAACACATTTCCAAAAAGTTGAGAATGGAACAATTTAAAGCTAATAATGATGAAAAATAGTGATGTGACGTCAACAGGTTTTATTTCTTTTATAATCATGACTTGGTACAAAAGCAGCATCCAGGAAAGACTGAGTCTGTGATGAGCAAACCTGGACAGAGGATCTCCAGTTTATCAACAAATGTGTTTTTAAAATCTTTCAAAGCAATGAACCTCAAAGAAAGACGAGGGAAAAATGGACCTACTTTAGTCCTTAATTTTTCTGATTTGACCTGTTTTGTGTCGTCTTGGAGGAATGAGTGTTGCTTGAAAATCTCAATGTACTTTCTGCATTAATGCTGCATTAATGACCTTTCCCAAGGACACTGACCCAACCCCGTACCATGACAGAGCCGGACTTTTAGACCTGCCAGTTGATAATGGTCTGGGTGGTCCTTTTTTGTCTTTGGTCCGGAGCACACAACATCCATTCTTTGACTTCTCTGAGCACAGAGACATCTGGAATGGACCATCACACAATGGAAACGGGTGTCACCCAGGCAGGGTGACTCTTTTAGAGTCTTGGTCTTCCAAAGGGTTTGTTCCTTATAACGTTTAGGGAGTTTTACCTTTGCCACAGTGCCGGTAGGCTTGATCAATTTGGGATTGGCCCTAGGTGTTAGAAAATAATCTAAAATTCTCAAGATGCTTTGAGACAATGCTCCGGTGACTGGGGGCTTTTCCAGATTTATGTGATAAAGCTTAAAATCATTCAGAAGTTTAATTTATTTCTCTAAAATCAGCACAGACTTGTTAAGATCAAGCAGCTGATCAAACGTGCCGAATCAGTTCATGATCCGAAATATCCTTTTTTTTTTATGTGATTAAAAAAAATGATCAACGAATTGAATTAATCATTGTTAGATTATCTGCGATAATCCGACATTATTGCCCAAAACAATTGATATGTGTCAGGTTGTCTGAAATTCGACTCTATATCATTTTAGGATACAGGAATTCGTTTGTGTATCGATTATTGTTTGTAGGGTGCTGGCTGTTTGTAATGCATACTTTTAGGGAAAAATGTTGTTCATAACAATAAAACAGTTAAATAGGCACACATTAATCAGTAATAAACAATAAAAATGATTAACAAATACCATAATTTGACAGAATTCCTTAAGTTAACCCAAGCATGACATAGACATATACATACAAATTAGAGTACAAATATTAATGGTTTATGTTAAAGATAATACGAGTACACCTGAGGGAAAACGAAATAAAAATTAATTAATTAATTAATTAATAAAAAAAAATAAATAAATAAATTTAAACAAAAAAAAATATAATATATATATATATATATATTTATTATATATGAAATGATCAAATGATTAAAATAAATACAATTTTAAAAAGGGGTGGAAGGCAGGGGCACTACGCGTAGCGAATTAGAATATAAAAGTATGTAATTTAGAGGAAAATGCAGCCGTGTTGCCTTTTAAAGTAAATCTTTTCCAGTTTGAGGACATACGGTACACGGCCCAGAGACATTCGGCACGTCAAGGAGGCTTCCACAGTAGCAGAAAAAGTCATCTCTCCAGTAAAGATGACAACGGCAGAATATCCGGGCTGCGACAAACGACTATTGCGGTAATGGGAATTCCTATGGACGATTCCTAAAAGCTTATTCGTAGGATGAACCTTCTATGATTTATAATAGCACGCGTTCAGTGTAAGAAATGCAGTAAGCCCAATCACTTTCTGAAGGGCTAAATTTCCTTAGCATGCTAACGATTTTCCTCCTGCACGGTACACGTGAGAGGCAATGACAGGAGTGCAGCCTTGCGTGTTCTCTGAAGGAGCTGTAACGCTTGTTTTACACGCTTTGCTCCTGTCCATCGAGCATGCCAGCGTGTTATGGTAGAGGTGCTGCCTATCATTTATTTATATCCGCCCATGTGACATTAATGAAATAAACATAAAGGTTGACGGTCGTTAAAAATGCCTCACGTGGTCCTGCCTCTGCGTTACACGGCATAATTATCTTAAATTAGTAGCGTCCTGCTAATTAAGTGTCAGCGGCTTTGTGTGTGTGTGTGTGTGTGTGTGTGTGAGTGAGTGAGAGAGACTTCTGATGGGTCGACCGGGTTCAAAGTGAGGATGACAGGTTGACGTAGTGTGACACACTGCCTGTTCCTCCTTCCAACGTGGGTGTCGTCGGCCCGTAAAGTGATACTGATGGATACTGCTTACCTCCAAGACAAAGAAGCATGTCGAAAGCTGTCTGGCTCAGCTGCCCATCCTTTATTCACAGCAGATGTGCTGTTAGACCCAACTCTCCCTGCTGGCTCAGTAAAGCTGCTGGAGAGTTACAGGACAGTTACGACACATCTAAAGCCCATCGCACAAATCGCTCCATGGGCCAATAACATTAAAGCCCTATAATGTACAGAACGTTAGCTACTGCATGTTTTACCCTGGATAACGAACGCTTACCCGCTGACGAGACATGGTTTGAGTCGTGTTCGGAGTCTACAAGGGCTCTCACTAATTCCGGGGTCTCTGGATCGCTGTTGCAGCACCGGGGATGATGTTCGGACCCTCCCTCAGACGCAGCTGGGTCTGTCCTTAACGTTCTGTGAGATTTATTGTCTCAAAGCAGCTTTCCAATATTATATTATCTTAAAAGGCCAATGCCAAATTGAACAAACCTAGGGTCACAGTGGAAAGGAAAAACCCCCTGAATGTAGTAGGAAGAAACCTTCTCAAGGAAGAAACCAAGACTCAAAAAGGGACCCGTAGTTTGTATTAATAGTAGAAATAAGTAAATGATAACGGCTAAATAAAATGACGTCAGAGATGCGCAGATTATCGGCATCCAACCACCACAGTGACCCAGGGATTTCGTCCAATACACGGAGTCACTCCAGGACTTAATCCTGAGTCCCTGTGGTGATTTATTATATTGTGTGTTGGACCTTATATTTTAAAACGTTTTGTTACTCGTTTGTACTTCCTCTTGAAGTGGGTGTTCCGTAATTTCTTTCTAGAGAAATGTAAAACCTTTTAACCGAAAATGTCAATGTTTTTAAAAGATCTTCTATTTTTTACAGCATTTCCAAAGCTTTCAGTGCTGAGCAGGCATCAAGGATTCCCTTGAACTGTGAGAACTTTTGAAAAGTTTTGGGACTGTGTTTTTAATGTCAGGACCTGGGCAGCACAGGGGCTCGGTGGGGTGGCACTGCTGCCTCACAGCAACAAGGTCCCAGGGTGGAGCGGCCTGGGTCCTTTCTGTGTGGAGTCTGCATGTCCTCCCCGTGTCTGCGTGGGTTTACCTCGGGTTTCCTCCCACAGTCCAAAGACGTGCGTTAGGTTAATTGGTGTCTCTAACGTGACCCTTAGTGTGAGAGTGTGTGCGCGCGCCCTATGATGGATTGACGCCCCATCTAGGGTTGTTCCTGCCCTTGCGCCCAGTGTTGCCAGGTGGGCACCGGCTGGCCTGTGACCCCGTGTGGATTAAGCAGAAGATAATCCTGTGGAGCCTTTTCAGGTTACCTTATAGCTGGTTAATGGTGGATGCATAGCTACGTTTAATTAAGGCATCAAGAGGTGGTATTTTGACCAGGGACTTCTGCGCTCTTCAGACAGAAAGATGAGTGATTGATGAGTGAAGTCCCGCTGCGGGGGACACTTTAAAAAAAAAATTCCATTGGTTTAAAGCACTGCATCTTTGGCCCGCTTCCTGACAGTCATCCTGTCCACAATCCTGACATCCTTTTCTTTTAGGTACTTTTGTTATTAGACCAGAAGCGACTTCTCATTGTGACCCCAGCGTCCCCCTCCGAGTCCCTCTGGGAGCGGCACGTCTTCGTTTAGCTGAGCTCTTTGTCACGTCCTAATGGCTTAATAAGCAGTGCCTCCTTTGTCCACATCTACTGGCATGAAATCTCCCTTCAGGATGGGACTCCATTTTTCTCCCTCTGTGTTTCTCTTTCCTCATACCGTTAAATGTTTGTGCATGTAGTTCAAGGCTTTAACCAACCTCTCTCCCATCATTAGAGTTTAAATATAGCAGGCATTGTTTACTGCGGCCAGTAGCACGCCTGTCCTTGCTTCATCCAGGCGAGCTCTTCAAAAGCAAGTAGCAGTCGACCGTGGCCTGACGCTGAATAGATCAGGATTGACCCTGTTTCTTTTGTTTCTTTTACATTTAGGCACGACGAGGCTCTCTTTGGCATTTTTGAGTCCTACCCCATTTGAACATAATCGGGGCCAACTATTTTGAAGCGCAGTTGGAAGTAAACCTTAAAGATGACAGTAATCATCAGCATGTTTCTCAATCAAAAAAACCTTTCAGTGCTCGTTACATGTACTTTGAATTTGATATTATTGCAGACAGTATAAACCCAGGGAACTGAACATTTTGTCTGATTAAGTGACCCAACCCCATACCATGAAAGAACCTGGCTTTTGGACTTGTTGCTGACTCAGGCCGACTTGGGCAGGAGCAAACGGCGTCCAGTTTCCACTGTGTGATGGTCCATCCTAGATGCCAACCACGCCAGAGAAGTTGAAAAATGGACGGTGTGCGCTCTGGACCGATATGAAAAGGACCACCCAGACTGTTAAAAAGTCCAAAAGCCAGTTGTGTTAGTGTTTAGGGGAAATGGTCATTTTCAGTTCTGTGATGGCAGCATTAATGCAGAAAAGTACATTACAGAGATTTTAGGGCAACATGAATTCCTTCAAGATTACAGCTTTTTCAGGAATCTCTCTCTCCTCTCTTTCTGTCTATCTATCTATCTATATGCGTGTGTGCGTGTGTGCGTGTGTGCGTGTGTGCGTGTGTGCGTGTGTGCGTGTGTGCGTGTGTGTGTGTGTGTGTGTGTGTAAATAACATTATATATGGTTTTGAGGTCACCTTTTGTATACATATACCAATATTATTGTCACCGAAATGACCCGTTAAATAGACCTAATATCTAAACAAAAGCAGCAAGCTCTGTTGCCGTACTTTTAGTTCCACCCCTTCCTAAAGAGAACTTTCCGTCGCCAAGCCGCCGTATTTACAAAGCGCATCTTGGCAGAGCTGCTCATCATGGAAAACACGTTTGGCTAAACTCCAAAACGATGATGTTTGAGAGCAATATAAAGCCTATGAGCACAGAATCCTGATTCCATTATTCTCTTTGGTTGTCGTTTTTTCTGAAAAATGAATTTGAGGAAGTGAGACGGTCCGTAGACCCATAAAGCTCAGAGTTCATCAGTCTACACTTAGAAATATTGTTTAGAAAGAGGACATTCAGTTCTGTGACTTCTCTTCCTAGGGCTGAGCATCCTGCAAAGATCACACCATGTGCGGTGTTGCAGGAGGTGATAAATAACCAGAGTCACAGACCTGCACAAATCTCATAATCCCTCCCTGTTCATGTGTTCACTATAAGTAGTGATGCTAAAGGAAACAGTGCTGGTCCGATGCTCCATCTGCTCATCAGCATTGTATGATTCATCCTAACATGAACACAGTCACATACTCGAATGTCAATACAAAGGATATTTTTAAAAAGAAAAGCGTACAAATGATGCATGACTGTAAACGCGAGGATAATAACTCTACTATCTACACAGCGTCCGAATCCCAAACGTCACTCTTTATCGTGGTTCTTCACACACGCTGTAGAATCACATTAAGAAATATAGACATAAATAAATACACCTCGCTGGCTGCACACACCCAAGAGGGAGTGAGTCCAGTTACAGAAACACTATTTTAAAAGAAGCAGCTAACGCCAAATCCCCTTTTAATCCTAAAATCTAGTAGGCACATAGTTAATGCAAAATAAAGCAATATTCAGGGATATACATTAATAAAAGGAAAAAAAAAATCAAAACAACACATCGAAGTATGACGTAATTAATACAGTGGAACCTCGTTTTTCGTCATTAATCTATTCCAAAGTTCCTGAATTTAACCGAAATAAACGATAACTCGAGCCATATTTCCCATAAGAAATAACGTATATTCATATATGAACCTGTTCCAGACACACAAATATTAACAAAACATATACTTTATGTAGGATAACTGTATTTTTAAAAAATATTTTCTGATTATAAAAATATAAACAGTTTCACAGTAATCGCTAACTTGTATGTAGCACTCACACTCACAAACGGGTCAACAATAACAGGGACATAATTGCACCGCCAAAAGTCAACAATAACCAAATTATACGATAACTAGGGCAAATAACAAGAGGTTCCACTGTAGTTAACGGCAATAAAATACGCAAGTTAAATTTTTTTTTTTTATTTGACTGGCTGTTTATGGAGGAATGTGTGGAGTTTAAAAGGCAGATTCTTATTTTGTTAATTTGT
Organism: Parotocinclus haroldoi; assembly: GCA_034779995.1. Classification (NCBI taxonomy): domain Eukaryota; kingdom Metazoa; phylum Chordata; class Actinopteri; order Siluriformes; family Loricariidae; genus Parotocinclus; species Parotocinclus haroldoi. The sequence goes on along the minus strand of JAUZST010005343.1, from coordinate 526 downwards.
TCGGATTGTTAAGAGCTCGGTCCTTGATACAGCTTTATGACCGTATCACCCATCCCACATACGTTACAGCCCAAACGCATTAAAAAAAAAACAAAACCACGAATATATTCTCATATACTCATTTTCCAATTTTCCAGCCTGTAGTGCGATTTGCTGTCTCCGTACTGAACCGGGTTTCACTTTCATCTGAGTGCTTTTACAAATCACAGGTGATGCACACACTACAGAGTCGCAATCCAGAGTGTATTGCTGCACGGAATAATTGAATGCAAGATGTTGTTTACAGCGGCACTACATCTTTGTTCTTGGCTCATTTCTGTTGAAGATGATGACAAAGGATCGTGCTGGCATACCATGCTCATTATGGGTGCTTATGGGAAGTTATTCAAGTTCCCACTCTAGAGAGAGAGAGAGCGAGAGAGAGACTGAGAGAGAGAGAGACTGAGAGCGAGAGAGACTGAGAGCGAGAGAGACTGAGAGCGAGAGAGACTGAGAGCGAGAGAGACTGAGAGCGAGAGAGACTGAG